>JABUQX010084362.1:12500-27500 GCA_015478945.1 Trachelipus rathkii
TTCTGAATATGATTACATTTTCAAGATACCTACGATTACAACTAACAACATATTATTTAGACTGTAATTCAGAGAAATGCTGATTTCGCTCACCCTGAAAATATTCTGATAAGCATGCTGTGTGATGAAAGACATCTTATTCTTGAGCTTGCAATACAAAGAATTATTTCAGTACGAAAGCATAATGAGAAAAAACCATTTGAACTAAGGAAGTTTCTAATACGGGAAATCAACTAAGCATAAGATTATACCGATTTAATATTTTGGCAAAATTACCAGATGACAGAGCCTTCTTTGTTTCTATTCACGGATACAGAAACTTTAAAAGTCTGCCTTAAAGATGATAATATTTTAAACACACAATATGCGAAATTTCTTTGTCATTCACAGAACGTCGAAAGAGCTGTTCGATTAGTAACCGAAGCTTCTAATTCAGTTTTTGGTGAAGAAAATCGAGAAGGATTTATTCGTGTCAGAATGAAATCCAGGGAAGCAATAAAAAAATATGACTCCAAAAGGCAGTTTATGAACTAGATTTATAAAGAAAACAAGCTGGTGGGAGGGTGGGTGGAAGTCGAAATGCAACTACCTCCTCGCGGTGAGTTCTGGGTAGCTTGATTTAAGATAGCGAAAAATTCATATATATATAATATATATAATATAATATAATATATAATATATATATATTATATTATATATATATATATTATAATATATATATATATATATATATATATATAATATATATATATATAATATTATACCTATATATATATATATATATATATATATATATATATATATATATATATATATATATATATATATATATATATATATATATATATATATATATATATATAATATATATATATATACTTTATATATATATATATATATATATATATATAAATATATATAGTATATATATATATATATATATATATATATATATATATAATATATTATATATTATATATAATAGTATATATATATATATATATATAATATATAATATAATACATAATTGAGAGGAGAGAGAGAGGGAGAGAAGAGAGAGAGAGAGAGAGAGAGAGAGAGAAGAGAGAGAGAGAGAGAGAGAGAGAGAGAGAGAGAGAGAGAGAGAGAGAGAGAGAGAGAGAGAGATTCTTAATACTCTAAAGGAGCCAAAGATGTTCTTGAACGAGCATATTTCCTTATTAAAATACACGTATTTTCCAAACGAACAATCCGATTGGCTTGGTTTTGGTATCATTCTTTTTCTCTTGAAGTGAGCTATAAAAGTTATTTAACATAAAATTTCGACAAATAAATACTTTAAGAGAAAATTGAAGAAATGAGCAAAATTACCCCATTTTCAAAATTTGGGGGCGATGAGGGAGTAAATCCCCTCATCCAAAATTGCTCAAATTTTGACAGTTTTCTTAAGAGACCTAACCGAAACTTTTTGCACCTCAGGCGATTTCGATTTCAAAAATTTTGATTTTTCACTCCATCCTAATATATATATATATATATATATATATAATATTTATATCTAATAATTATATATATATATATATATATATATTATATATATACTATATATATATATAATATATATATATAATATATATATATATAATATATATATATATATATATATATATATATATTATATAATTATATAATATAATATAATATAATATAATATAATATATAATATAATATAATATAATATAATATAATATAATATAATATAATATTTAAATAAATTATTTTATAAATAATAAATAAATGCGTAAAAAATAAACGCAAATATTTACGATGTCAAATATAACTAATGCTATAATGCAGCTTTAAATACGTTGTGGTTTTAGCTCAGTGGTAAAACACTGAACTAGCATGCAAGTGGTCCCGAGTTCAATACTACCTTGTGAGTGTAGTATCAGGTATTAGTTAGACTTCACGCATAGGTGTGCGGAGCAATAATAACAACTTCATCAATTAATTAAAACGTAGTTTATTAATTAATGTCAAGAAAAATTAACCTGTTAAATAAATAAAAATCGTGAAAATAATCTTTCTTTTTTTTTAATTTTTGGAAGTTTGTTTTAAACTTGTGCAATCTTTCCTTTTGGTAATCCTTTTTATATGACTAAATATATTTAAATTATGGTTCAAATTCATAATTAATGTCCGTATAAAAGATCTCTTGCAAAGTTTCTTATTTAAGAAACAGAATTGATCCTGATTGATATAATTAAAATATAATATAAAGAATGGTGATTAAGATCTTTGTAGAGATCATAGAACAATATATCTTCTCACTCTGCGAACTGTTCTAAAAATTATATAAGTAATGGAATCCAATAACAAAATAAAGCTATTTGAGTATTGTTGATGACAATGTCCATTTATTTTATATAACCGCGAAAATTATATTATATTCTGTGATCAAAACAAGAAAGGGGATGTTAAATAAAGAAATGAAAATACTATCACCTTTTATATACCTTCTTATTAATAGTTGTACCTGAGGTGATTAATTTGATTATCTGCTAATAATTAAAGACATCATCCCTCGTACATATTTTGATGAACCCCATTCGTGACTCGACCCCTAAAACCTTCTAATACGGGCCCAGATAAAAAAAATAATTAACGCTGTGATAATTAAAAAAGATAAATAAATACCTATACAAGTGAATTTTTTTAAATTGTGGTTTAAAATAAAGTCTTGAAATAGTTACGACTCAACTATCAGTGTAAGTGTATGACGTGAAGAAACAGTTTATAAAAAGCCGTCATCCTATTGAAACACAAAGAGTCCTTTCAAAAACTAATGTCACCGCGCCTTTCAAAAAAAAAGAGAAAAAAAGTTCCTATTTTCTATCTTATGGCGGAGGGAGGAAAAATGGGGAAGATCATCCAGCTATCCCCCAAAATACCCTCGCCGCTAACTAAGAATAAACATAAGGTTCAAAATTGCCCAAAATTTTTAAGACTCACCATCAGAATAGTTTTGCCTGTTCCCCAACGCGGGAGGTGAGATCGTAAATTTAGATTTCTTATTGAGAGGCCTAAGAAATATACTCCCCCATGCTTAGAACTTTTCCATCAAGCAAGATATTAAAAGTAGTGCTTATTTAAGGTTTGCCGATAAATTGCGCTTAAGTTTTTAATTATTCTTAATTAAGAGTGATTAATATATTGGAACTCTGCTGCATACTAATATTATAAATGGTAAAAATTGGATAGATTTATTTTTTTGACGTATAATAGTTATAAGAATCGCTTGTAAAGTGGAAATAAACTTTCCCTGTATATATTAAAAGTCAGAGAGAAAATTTATTTGCGACGAGAAGAATCAAAGCGCCCCATCTGACTCTTACTATATTCACAAAGTCGAGGGACAAGAGGTTAAAATGTGTAACATGAAAAAATGTTTGCAAAACGGAAATCGCAAGATTTTCCGTTAGCGAGGTAATAAAATGCTTTTTTTTTATTGTTTTTTATTTTTATTTTTGAAGTGAAATTGTAAAGATTTAAGAGTGACAAAAATTTTATTTTAAGGACAATTATTTGTAAAGTCTTTATGACCGAAGAAAATTTGCATGCGTGGTAATGTTTAATTAAATTTTGTTGTATTCTTATTGTTTTAAGTTAATAATTAGATTGAAGGTTCTCTGACTAAAGATGTGTAAAGAAATTAAGATTAATTGTTCGTATGATAAATTTTTTGGTATTATATGATTTATTGTTTATTTTTTATTATGTCTCCCTGTAAGGAATCTTTTTTTTTTATTCTGTTGTGATACTTTAAATGCACGAGCTGTTTTTAAAGAACTTTAAAATTATCAAAAAAAGGGGGAAAGAAAAAAAAAGACTTTCGCTCGGTATACCAAGTAAAAGTTGGAGGAGCTATACCTTTAATCTCCAAAACAGAGGTCTGACGTCATTCATGCGGACGTGCAGGCCTTAAAGATCAAGGGCAGTTACACCAGAGTTTGAAATTTGTTCGAAGTAGGACAAATTCTACGGAACTGTGTAACACACTATGATTTTTTTTTAGAGATTTTTGCGTAAAAAATTAATTAGGAGAAAAGAAAGGTAATTATTGACCGATCCTCTGTATTATGAAAATAAATAATGAAATATTTAATACAAGTAAGGCTGAGTGTTCTTGCTTGATCTGGGTTCACCACATATACTGACTGAACAGTACTATAAAATAATGGCTTTAATATATCTATATTGTTAATTATTGAAGCTAGAACTTCATTTTGAGCAAGAGCAATTATAAGAAAACTTGTACGCAATAGCCTATAAGATTGCTATGTGTTTTTATGTAAGGTAAAATTGCTTACATATTATAACATCTTACATAAATGCTTTTAGTTTTCTATTTTATTAAAATCAAACTGACCAATGATAGCCTGGCTTTTCTACCGGTTGGCATTTTCCTAAGTGCGAGTCCGGAGAAAGCAGTCGGATGGTACAGCCAACGACATCAGTGCTGGGAAGACGTGTTAAGGGCTTTGCCCTTACAAGGATCTTTATTTTATATTAAAATATATAACCTAATAAGGTGAATACCATCATAAATATTAATGTCCCTATAAAAGATCTCTTGTAAAGTTTCTTATTTAAGAAACAGAATTGATCCTAAGTGATATAAATAAAATATAATACAAAGAATGGTGATTAAGATCTTAGTAGAGATCATGGAGCAATATGCCTCCCCACTCTGCAAACTGTTCTAAGAGAATTTATATAATTAATGGAAATCAAATAAAAAAGAATTATTTGTGTGTTGTTATATAAACATGCCATTGATTTTTATAATAAAGAAAATTATATTATATTCTGTGATCAAAATAAGAAAGGGGATGTTAAATAAAGAAATGAAAAGACTATCACCTTTTATATACCTTCTTATTAATAGTTGTACCTGAGGTGATTAATTTGATTATCTACTAATAATTAAAGACATCATCACTCGTACATATTTTGATGAACCCCATTCTTGACCCGACCCCTAAAACCTTCTAATTACGGGCCCAATTAAAAAAATTAATAAACCTTGTGTTAATAAAAGTGTACATACAATACCTATCCAAGTGAAGAGTTTTTTTTAACAATGTTTAAAAATTAAGGCTTGAAATAGGTACGACTCAAATTGTGTAAGTGTAAGTATGACGTGATGAAATCGTTTATGAAAAGTTGTCATCGATTGAAACACAAAAAGTTCTTTCAAAAACTAGTATCACAGTGCATTTCAAAAACAATAAAAAAAAAGTTCCTATTTTCTGACCTGATGCGCGGAGGGAGGAAAAATGGGAAAGTATCATCTAGCTATCCCCCAAAATACTCTAGAATAAACAGCAGGTCAAAGTGCCCAAATTTTTTAAGACTCACCATCCGAATAGTTGGGCTGTTCCCCAAAGCGGGAGGTGAGAGCGTAAACCTTGAGTTCTTAATGAGATGCCTAAGAAATAAACTCCCCCATTGCTTAGAGCTTTTTCCATCACAATAATATTTAAAGTAGTGCTTATTTGAGCGTTTGCCGATAAATATTATTAAAAGTGCGCTTAAGTGTTTTAATTATTCTGAATCATCTTGATTTAAATATTGGTTCCTACAATAATAATAGTTATATATGAGTAGAAAATGGGTAGATGTATTTTTTGAAGTATAAAAGTTATAAGAATCGCTTGTTAAAGTGGAATATACTTTCCCTGTATATATTTAAACGAGTAAGAGAAAATTTATTTGTGACGAGAAGAAACAAAGTGTCCCATCTGATCCTACTTTTTTCCTCTAAATCGAGGGACAAGAGCGTTAAAATTGTAACATGAAAAATGTTTTGCTAAGGGATCGCAGATTTTCCTGTTTAAGCGAGGGGTAATAAAATGCATTTTTTTATTTTTTTTTTTATTTTTTATTTTTTTGAAGGGAAATTGTAATAGATTTAAGTGTGACAAAAATTTATATTTTAAGACAATTATTTGTAAAGTCTTAGACCGAAGAAAATGCATGCTTGGAAATTCTTTTGTTAAAACTTGTTGATTTAGTATTTTAATTTGAAAATTAGATTATGAAGGTTTCTCTACTAAAGATTGTGAAAGAAATTAAGATAAGTGTTCGGATGATAAATTTTTGGTATATGATTTTTTTTTTTATATGTCGGTAAAGGAATCTTTTTTTTTATTCTGGTGTTGATAACTTAAATGCATCGAGCGTTTTTAAAAGAAACTTTAAAGAATTATCGGAAAAGGGGAAAAGAAGAAAAAAAAAAAGACTTTTCGGTGTTGCTATCAAAAAAGTGGGAGGAGCTATACCTTAATCTCCAAACAGAGGTACTGGACGTTAATTCATGTGGACGTGCAGCCTAAAGATCAAGGCATTTACACCAGAGTGAACAGTTTGAAGAATTTGTTCGTTAAAGTAGGAAAATTCTACGGAACATTCTGACCAACTTTGGATTTTTTTTTTAGAGATTGGTAAAAAAATTAATTTTTAGGAGAAAAGAAAAGGTAATTATTACCTTCTCTAAATTATGAAAAATAAATAATAAAAAATATTAATATTAAGTAAGGCTGAGTGTTCTTGCTTGATCTGGGTTCACCACATATACTGACTGAACAGACTGAACAGTACTATAAAATAATGGTTTTAAATTCTTTATATTGTAATTTTAAAGCTAGAACTCATTTGGAGGCAAAAAATCTATAAGAAAACTTGTACGCAATAGCCTATAAGATTGTTATGTGTTTTTATGTAAGGTAAAATTGCGTACAGTAATATAACATCCTTACATAATGAGCTTTTAGTTTGTTAGTTTTATTTTAAAATAAAACTGACCAATGATAGCCTGGCTTTTCTACCGGTTGGCATTTTCCAAAGTACGAGCGGAGAAACAGTCGAGTGGTTCAGCCAACGCATCAGTGGCTTCGGAAGGACGTGTTAAGTTCCTTGCCCTTACAAGATCCTTATTTTAAATGTTAAATTATATTGCCTAATAAGGTGAGAGTTTCATAATTAATGTCCCTATAAAAAGATTTCTTGTAAAAGTTTTCTTATTTAAGAAACAGAAATGATCATAAGTGATATAAAATAAAATATAATATTAAAGAATGTAAAGTGATCAAGATTTCCAGTAGAGATCATGATCATATGCGCATCCCACTCTTGCAAAACTGTTCTAACAATTATATATTTAATAATCGAAAATCAAATAAAAAAAGAATGAAATTGGGAGAATTAGATAAACATGCCATGATTTGTATAATAAAAAAAATTATATTATATTCTGCAAAACAAGAAAGGGGATGTTAATAAAGAAATGAAAATACTATCACCCTTTAATATACAATTCTTAATTAATAGTTGTACCTGAGGTGATTAATTTAATTACTGCTAATAATTAAGACAAACATCCTCGTTACATATTTGTAATCCCCAGTTGTGACTTCGACCCCTAAAACCTTATAATTAGGGGCCCAATTAAAAGAAAGTAATAAACGCTGTGATAATTGAAAAGATAAATAAATTATAAATATTAAGTGAAATTTTTTTTAAAATTGTGGTTTAAAATTAAAGCCTTGAAAAATAGATAAGGTTGAAATTGATAGGGAGTGAAGAAACAGTTTATAAAAGCAGACATCCTATTGAAACACAAAGAGTCCTTTCAAAAACAGAAAATCACCGCGCCTTTCAAAAAAAGAAAAAAAAGCTTCCTATTTTTCACCTTATGGCGGAGGATGGAAAGATGAGGAAGATCGTCCAGCTATCCCCCAAAAATACCCTTGCCGCTAACTTAAGAATAACATAAAGTCAAAGTTTTGCCCAAAAATTTTTAAGACTCACCATCAGATAGTTTTGCCTGTTCCCCAACGCGGGAGGTGAGATCGTAAATTTTAGATTCTATTGAGAGCGACTAAGAAAATACTCCCCCACGCTTAGAACTTTTTATCAATGCAAGATATTAAAGTAGTGCTTATTGAAGGGTTTGCCGATAAATTGCGCTTAAGTTTTTTTTAATTATTCTTAATATTTACTTCAATTTAGATAACTTTGGCGCATACTAATATTAAAATGGTAAAAATTGGATAGATTTATTTTTTTGAGGTATAACAGTTAATAAGAAGCGCTTGTAAAGTGGAAATAGAACTTCCCTGAAGTATATCTAAAAGTTCAGGAGAGAAAATTTATTGCCGACGAGAAGAATCAAAGCGCCCCATCTGGGACTCTCTTTTTTCCCAAATCGAGGGACAAGAGGTAAAATGTTGTAACATGAGAAAAAATGTTTGCATACGGAAATCGGCAAGATTTTTCGTTAGCGAGTAATAAAATGCCTCTTTTATTTTTATTTTTTTTTAAGTGAAAATGTAATAGATTAAGATTGACAAAAATTTAATTAAGAACAACTTATTTGTAAGATTTTATGACCGAAAAATTTGCAGCGTGAAATTTTTTTGTTAAAACTTATTGCATTTTATGTATTAATTTTGAAAATTAGATATTAGGAAGTCCTGGTTTACTGGCGATATACTTCCTATTTAACCGATTTTATGGTTTTCCGCTCTTAGAACTACGGGGAGACTTGCGTGTGGCGCTTGAAAAAATCCAAAGCGTCTGAGTATGTTAACGCTTCACGCTCTCCAAACTCCCCCCCTTTGGGTTTCCTCCTTCTCTGCTTACTTATGTTTAGCTTTCTTTCAAGTCGCCTCTATATCGGCTGTGGTTGATGAGGCGACTACTTCTTCTATTTCTTTCAATAGTGGTGTTCCTCAGGGTTCGGTTTTATCTTCTACTTGTATTCCTACTTTTCATTAATGGATCTTCTCACCTGCACATCTAACGTTATCCACTCATATGCCGATGACTCTACCCTTCATTCTTCCACTCATTTTCAATTCTCTTCCCTCTTTTACTTCTAGAATTGCCTTCTCGTCTTCTCCCTTTCCGATTCTATTCTCCCTGATCTGGATAGGGAATTTCCCAGTGGGGTCGTCTCAACCTTGTTGAATTTAATTCTTTAAAAACCCAACTTCGACAAATTCTCCCTTTCAAAAACACCTTCTAACTTTCTTATCTCTTTCGACGGTTCTCTCGTCTCTTCCTGTTGACAATGTTAAAAATCCTTGGCCTGCAACATAAACAAAACAAATGTCTTGGGAAACCTCACATCACAACCGCGTTACTAGGGCGGTTCTCAAAGAAACTGGGAAGTTCTGTTTAGGCTGGAAGACTTTTTTTCCTCTTCTCAGTTACTTCCACTATACAGGTCTCATCCGCCCTTTGTATGGAGTACTGTTCTCATATCTGGGGGCTTTGGTTTCCACCCAGCTTTTGGACAGGGTCAGGTCAAAGGCCAAAAGGGCTATAATAACTGTTCTGTACTTTCCAGTCACTTGACCCTCTATCTTTGCGGCGCGATCTTGGTGCTTTATCCTTTCTATAGGTACCGCAGCGGCAGGGTTCGAGAAAACTTACCACTCGCGTATCACCACCTTTACGGCGCCCGTGTTTAGCAACAAGGGGTGCTGTGTCTTGCGCACGAGTTTTGTTTAGATATTGGTAACTCCAGGCTAGGCCGCCTGCGGTTCTTCCTTCTTTCCTGCCACCTCTGTTTCTGCTGTAAAACTCTCTTCCATCTTCTGTGTGTCCTGCTGAATTTAATCTCCCGCACTTTAAAAAAGCCTGCGTCTGTGCTCATTTGCGTAATTTGAGCTAGGCGGATTGAAATTTGGACGTGCAATAACCTTCTCCCTGACATAGCTCTGCCCGTAAGTGGTGGTGACAACTGTAAAAAAAAATGTAAAGAAATAGATAATGGTTGATTGATAAATTTTTTGTGATAGTTATGATTTTTTATATTTTATATGTTGTTAAAGAATCTCAGGGGTAGGCTCATGAAGATATTTAGAAAACTGCCAGCGAGCAATTGTTTGTGATAGTAAATTGAATATCGAAAAGGGAAGAAAAAAATACTGCCGCTCGGCATACGAAGGTAATGCAGGAGGAAATTATACGCCAATTTGCAAACAGATGGTTCTGAGCGTAATCATGGGACGCCAGCCAAAGATCGATGCATTACCACCATGTGTTGAATAATTTGTTCGTTAAAAGTAGGATGAAATTCTACGGAACAGTTGACTAACTGAATTTTTTTAGAGATTTTAGTAAAAAAATTATTTAAGGAGAAAAGAAAAGGTAATTATTACCTTCTCTGTATTATGAAATTAAATAATAAAATATTATATAAGTGGTACTGTGTGTATGATCCATCGGCTCGCGCACGTGTAGCTTCGCTGAACAGTACTATAATAATAATGGCTTTAAATATCTATATTGTAATTGTTGAAGCTAGAACTCCTTTTGGAGGCAAAGAGGCAATTATAAACAGAAAACCTTGCGAGTTATATGGTCTCGTTAATTTTGTTTTTATATAATATTTTTCATATATTGTTAGTATATTACGCAGGCCTGCGCTTGAAAATTTTTTTTGCTGTTAAAGATTTTTTAATCGATTCTTATGTATTTCAATGCGCTGAAATCGAATCTGCTATTGATTTTTGTCAATCAGGTAAATTTTTTATACTATGACCTGTTTTTTTAAATAACAGTATGTTATATACTGTAGTTTGGTATATTTCAGGTTAAATATTTAATAAAACTATGAAAGAACACTTTTAATTATGAAATTGATGTAATTCCTGATAATAAATATGAATATTACAATTACAAATAAGAAATATAGCAATTTAAGCATTTTTCTAAAGAAAAGTTGATTTTATAGATTTTCTTTTGTATATTTGTTCTGGTGAATCCTTTTCAAGCACCAACAGTAGTCTGCTAGCATATTAATGTCCCATCTTCCCTGATATCTTACTTCCATGCACTTAATATCCTGATGGAACCTTTCCCCCTATTCTTCACTGTAATCTCCACAATTTTCTGGGAAGTAGTCAAGATGGGATCTTAAAAAGTGGAGTTTTATAGACATTCTCACTCCTAAGATTTTCAAAGTTTTGTATTAAACTTTTTACAGTTTGTTTCAAATCTGAAGACTTGTAGCTTCTTGGAAGTCTGCAATAGAGAAAAGTGATTTTTAAAAGAAGATTCCCATGCATTTCGCTCTGTCTCACTCATCACTTCAGCGAATCCAGCGTCCTTCATCAGCATCCTTATTTGAGGACCATCAAATATTCCAGCAGTTAATTTGGCACCACCAACCTGTGGAAATTTTCTTGCCAAAAAAAGAAATGCTTGACTGTCTTTCTTTAATGCTCTTCTCATTAATCCCAATTTTATATGAAGTGGTAGAAGTAAAATTTTATTACGGTTGACGATAGTTTATATATGAGTATGACATTATGGGAACCAGGATCAAAGGACTGTCGAAATGGCCATTCTTGTCGGCTATAGTGCTGTTCATCGGCTCTGCTATCCCATAAACAGAGGAAGCAGGGATATTTCGTGTAGCCGCCTTGCATTCCAAGTATTAAAGACACAACCTGAAATAAAAAGAAATATTTATTAATTTAAAATCTCCAGGAATGTAATATATTTAATGTAAATGTGAAATCTGTACTAAATACTATATTACTCTTTTTGTCTTTTAGTGCAACGTATACAAATTTAGAAATAACAATATATATGAGGGAAACGACATCTACTTTAAGGACACTGGATATAATATTCTACTATAATTTAATTTTCTTTCCAATAAAAATCATTAATATATTTCTTCCCTTTAGAAAAACACAAATCTTCCATTCATGAAGATTGTACTTGAGAGCATCCCAGTAAACTCTCATGTTTTCGTAGCCTCCTTTAATTGAGCAAGTGGTGCAACTGGAACAGATTGTGCGTATGTCAATATGTAAGAGGATACCCCTTTAAACTTCTGTTTAAGAGTCAATAAAAGTCTCCATCTCTAGGGCAACCCTAAAGCTTCTATTAATCCACTGATATTTTTGCGCAATATACAAGCATAGTATTTTCTTGAACGGCGAAATTTTTTCGAAAACTCTTCCTCTCTGTTACGATACCAGTAATATGTTGTCCGTGGAGCCAGTAACTTTTTTTCAGCAAGTCTTGAACCAGTAACTTGGCTTGACTCGTTTGATAGACAAATCTCTGGTTCAAATCGTTCAGTTGTGCTAATTTAAAGGATTAGGCTGATTCGTAATTCTGAATTTGAAGCGATATATATGAAGACGTGTCTATTTCTTCAAATTCCTGATCGTTCTCTTCGAAATTTTCCAGATTAACAGGTCGTTCAGGTATTAGGTACCTCTGAACCATGAGGAACTGGGTGTCTGGCAGAAGGAAGATCAGGATAAACAACATGATGCTTGTTTTTTCTGTTCACTCCTTGAATGAAATTACTAAACATTAAAACTCATGCAGTTAGACGAACTCATGTGATCTATATATTAAATGATTAAAAAATTAGTAAAATAACATATGTAATAAAATTCTTACCAACTAAGTCCAGTGAGGCAAAAATAACAATCTGTCAGATGATCAGTTCCTTCTCGCCACTGCATCGGTATACCAAAAGGTAGTGAATTAATTTTGCCTTTACTCCATCTTCTTAGATTTTCAACACATGTCTTGCAACAGAAATGTGGAGCAAATTTCTTATCTTGATCACCTAATTTCATTTTAAAATAAGCATGGTAGCTTGCTTTCACAAATGACGTTATTTTGGATTGCTGTCCAGGCAATATTACTTGCCCACATATAAAACAAAACCTATTGGTATTATTTTTACATTTTCGATTCATTTTTAAATTCCTGTGGAAATATATTTTTAAAATATAAATTTCATATATATATATATATATATATATATATATATATTATATATATATATATATATATTATATATATATAATATATATAATATATATAATATATATATATAAAAATGTGTATATATATATTTATATTTATTTTATATATATATATATATATATATATATATATATGTTTTATTTATTTAAATAGAATACAAGCTATTTTCCGCTCTGTATATTTATAATGTGAACAAGACCCTTAGTTGCTGATGGAATTATAAAATTGCATACATTTTAATATTTAATTTTTATACATCACTTTAAAACTTTTTTAAAAACATATACACATAAAAAGCGAGTCCTGGCAATAGCTTTCACCATAATTATTCCTATTTCAAATAAATATATAATATATATATATAATATATATATATATTATAATATATATTATATTATATATATATAGCTAATATTATTATATATACGCATAAAAAATAACTAAAAGCAAACAAAAACAAATTCACTTGATAACAACTATATCACTGACACTTAGGAATGTAAATATGATACCTAATGTTAATTTTACAAACACTGCTTTGTTTCGCACAGGAAAATCAGCTTCTTATATACAAACATAGCGGTGATATCAAGCTACATCAAAAAATGCTTCAATTACCAGATATGATGCTAGATGTGAGCTATAAGATGATGCAATCTCATCGTAGACGAATACTACATAAATGATCTTAAATAATACTTAAATATGTGATATATCCAATGCAATGAACATTTTCTAGATTGTAATTGAAGTATATTCATAAAAATTAAAAGGACCCTATTTTTCTACTTTTTTTTTAAAAAAATGTCATAGGAAAAAAATTGACCTGATTCGCAAAAACCAATAGCAGATTCTAATTCAGCGCATTAAAATACAAAGAATTACTTGAAAAAACCTTGACAAGCAAAAAATGTCGTGACCAGTGATAAATATAACATCGTACATAAATGGCTTTTAGGTTTGGCTATCGATTTAAAATCAAACTGGCCCAATGAATAAGCCCTGCTTTGCTACCAATGGCATTTTCCAAAGTGCGGAGTCGGAGAAACAGTCGAGAGTTCAGCCACGGCATCAGTCTGGGAAGAGGTATTAAGAGTTACTTGCCTTACAAGATCTTGTATTTTAAATTTAAATATATTGCCTAATAAGTGAGAGTTTAATTTCCCTGTAAAAGATCTCTTGTAAAGTTTCTTATTTAAGAAACAGAATTGATCCTAAGTGATATATATATAAAATATAATACAAAGATTGGTGATTAAGATCTTAGTAGAGATCATGGAGCAATATGCCTCCCCACTCTGCAAACTGTTCTAAGAAAATTTATATAATTAATGGAAATCAAATAAAAAAGAATTATTTGTGTGTTGTTATATAAACATGTCATTGATTTTTATAATAAAGAAAATTATATTATATTCTGTGATCAAAATAAGAAAGGGGATGTTAAATAAAGAAATGAAAAGACTATCACCTTTTATATACCTTCTTATTAATAGTTGTACCTGAGGTGATTAATTTGATTATCTGCTAATAATTAAAGAGATCATCGCTCATATATATATATATATATATATATAATATATATTATATATATATATATATATATATATATATATATATATATATATATATATATATATATATATAATTAAAATTATCCTTTTTTTACATTTGGGCAATTATGCCAATCTGAATTGGAATAATATATATATATATATATACTATATGATATATATATAATTATATATATATATAATATATGTATAGGTATATCTTTTTCCCGCTTAAATTTGCTCTTTTTCTAACAATAGGAAATCATTAAAGAATTAACTTCTTTCATTAAATTCTTTAAAAAATATTTTACTTAAAAATTTCAAATTGACTTTAAGAAAAAAAATAAAACACATATAGTATGTTAAAACACTCTAGAAGGGAAGCTTTGAAAGCTTTACCGTCTCAGCGTCGCGTAGTCCGTACCGGGGCCAAGTGACGTTATTTATTGGTGATTATATCTTTCACATTGAAAGAAATCGAGGCAAAATAATTAATTCCAAAACCAATATATGCTTTAACAGTTATATGCTATAACATTTAAATAAATTTCAATTTAAATATTGAAAACAAGATCTCTTTTGCATATGTAAAAAA
>JABUQX010084362.1:32500-40694 GCA_015478945.1 Trachelipus rathkii
ATATATATTATATTATATATATATATATATATAATATATAATATATATATTATAAATAAATATTAATATATATATTTATAATAATACTAAAATGGACTTTAAAGAGAGGAAGATTAAATACAAAAGGAAAGACATGATGACAAAAAGTTTCAACAGTAAATAGACGTGGCTGGAATAGAAGAGGCACCTACAAAAGGCACAAATAAACTTTTGAAGTTTATCCATAAATATTCATACAAAATTCATTGCGAAATAAAGCACCCACTTGTATATTTTTTTTTTTTTTATATTTTAGCGTACTATTATTACATAAGGATTAGACAGCAATGGAAAGGATGGAATGGGAAAAGAACAAAGTCCTTCGAAAAACATCCTGCAGTTGTAGTGCCCATAGAAAATAGATGCTCACTATGCGGACCAATGTCACCTTCATTAGCATTTTTAGTCGGGTTTATTACTAGAAATTAATCGCGATAGAGCTATAGGTTATTGGTAAAACGGCCTGTCGAATATATTCATAACATAGGAGTATGACGTTTAGTATTTCTTTATACGTTTTGTATGGTAATTGCAACGTAAGGCGTTATGAGGTGGGCCTTTGTTTAAAGGGCCCAAATTATGAGGTTATATATGTATATTAATGAGACATAAGGATGAAGACCTTAATTTACTTATATATAATACTTAATATAACCGATAAATTAATTATAATAATCTCATTATTGACTCACTTAGCTCTACCGTCGAATATCCTAGACCTACCGTATAAATATAATCCTATATATAATATATACCCCTAGTATTAATATATTATTAATTATAAATAAATATATATTATATAATATAATTAATATATATATATATATTAATATATATATATATTAATAATTATATATTATATAATATATATATAAATATATATATTATTTATAATATATTATATTATATAATAGATTATATATTATATATTATATTATATTATATATTAATATATTATAAATTTTATATATATAAATATATATTATAGATATATATATATATTAATATATATATATAATAATTATATATAATATATATATTCAATTAGGTTGATATTTTGAGTTAGGATACTATATAATATGAGATGTTTGCAGGTCTCCCAGTCAAGGGAAGATAATGTAATTAATATTGGAGGGTTTCAGAACGCGGTCAGGACATATGAAAGATCTTGCTTCGATTATATAATGGTTATAGGGCATAAACAAGGGCTAGCAAACCCGGTCCGTTTATCCTTTTGTAATTGAATCTACTTACATTGGTCCAGCGTTTGTATACTATATGGATCTTATATAGCGTATCACTTTAGAGAAAAATGACCTCTGGTAAGAGCTCTAGGGAAAACAGTTTTGATGATATACCTAAGTGAGAAGATGCTATATATATGATCTATATCTTGAAATAAGGTGAGCGAAAACCCTACCTTAGAGTGATGATTTTAACTTGAGGATTGGGTTACCAAAACCATTCGCCGAGAAATGACTATTCAGGAGTGTTCTGGGGTTAAAAGTTTCGGGCTAGAAGGAGAAGACGCTGGACCTACCTACTGACAGGGCGGAAGCTCTTCCTGGGAGTTGTTATAGATTGATTAATATAATATATATATATATAATATATAATATTATATATAAATATTAATATTATATATATATATTAATAATATATATATATTTAGAAATATATTATATATATATATAATATATTATATATAGATATAATAATAATTATATATATAATATATATATATATTATATATATATATTAACTATATATTTATATTTAATATATAATATATATGTATTATATCATATATACATACATAATTACATATATATTATATATAATACTTATAATTTTATATATATATTATATTAAATATATATATATTTATATTATTGTATGATACTAATATAATATATATTAATATTATATATATTGATAAGTTATAATATATATAATAATATATATATATAATATATATATATATATATAACATCTATATATATAAGTTAGTTAATTATTAATATATATATATATTTAATAATATATAATATTATATATTAATATTATAATATATATATATATTATAGTATATTATATATATATATATATATATATATATATTATATAGATATTATATATTATATATATAATATATTATAAATTATATAATATATATATATAGATGTATATATATGTGTGTTATAATTATGTTATATAATATAATAATATTAATAATATATATATATTTATATATATATATTATATATATATATTATATTAATATATTTATATAATATATAATAGTGGTAGTATATATTTAAGTATATACGTATATAGTGTTAAGTAATATATTATAATATATATAGTAATAATATAGTATATGAGTAATGGCAATATAAAATCACTATGCTCTAAAAAATTATATTTTACTATTGCAACTAGTTATCTAATAAATATAGTTTATTCTTATTAAATCTTACTAGGAAAATATAAAAATAGTATAGAACAAGTACACAAGATTACAGGAATGGATTTACCTATCATTATTGCAACAAATTAATAGATAGCATCAGTATGGCGCATCATGCTCTACAACAAAGAAAGCTTAACACAACACTGTCAACTGTTTATTCTGCAGCGTCAACATCTCTCGATGTTCAGTTCCCATCATCAAGATATCGAAAGGAGTGTTTTTACAATGATTTTAATCAAAATTATAAAAACAGGCGCTCTGATGCGATTAGAGTAGAGACTAAAATTATGAGATCATCTCAAAAGACTACCTGTTAGTGGGATTGTATCAGTTGAACTCATCACTTATTTTATATAGCTTATAGAGCAGACTCAGACAGTTTAAGTTACCAAGTAGACCACTGGGATCACTGTTGAGAGATGGTATTCAGTGGAGATTTATTTCCGCACTGTGTTATAGAGGAATAACATGGTTACATTGATTATCTATCATTAATCTTTGACAATTTCAGATTATAGCTCTCGGTTGAAGTAATATTTGTTTTTGTGGCTAAGAATATATCTTCCTATAGAAAATTATAGTTATGGAGTGATGAAGGTTTATTCGGTCACAAGTACCCATAAGAGCCCTGCATACAGATGCGGTATAAGTAATGTTGGTGAAAAGTGATAACCATGTTCGTAGTATCTTTATGATATATAAAGCAGCTCTCTTAAATTTATAATAATGTATTCAACTTTAGTATATTACTACATAACCTTTTTTGGATACTATATTTTCGCATTAACGAATTTAATATTTTTATAAAATTTGATAAAAATATAATAAACTTTTGAATATTAATTACCTGATTAGATGGAGAATATTAATATTCAACCTAGAAGAAACGTTGATTTGTAATTTTCTGATGAACCACTGATCTTTATTAATTTTGAAGAGGATTCCATTGTTTGTAATTTGTATATAATTATATATATATTTTAATTATAAGATGTTGTGTACTTGTTTTACTAGAATCATTGTTTGATAGCAATTTATTAAAATGAAAAACTATTTAAGAAATTTTTTTTAATTACCAATTCAGTTGATTTGTTATTTCATTAATATAAAAACAAATATTATATTAGATATATATATTTATACAATATATATATAGATATATATATACTTATATATTATATATATAGTATTTATAGTTAAATATATTAATAATATATATATATATATATATTATAATTTATATTTTATATTATTTTATATATATATATTATTATATATAATATATATATATATAATATATATATTATAAATAATATATATATATAATATTAAATATATAATATATATATATATACATATATATAGTTAATAGTATATATATATATTATATTATAATATATAATATACTTATTATTTTATTATTAATTACTTAACATATATATATATACATAATATTAATATAAATATATAATTATAATAGAGAATATGGTTTTTCATATTAATTAATAAATTATATATTATATAATTTAATGAGTTATAGGCTTGTGATGAGAATAGGACAACTATATCACAGTGGTCCAGTCGATATGTTTTATTTATTCACGGAGGTATAGTAGGAGAGCTGCCTGTCAAATGCATAAGTACTTCTGTACGCTTTATATTGGGGGTGAACTAGCAAGACCTTCGATACCACCTCCTCATCCATCTGCAATTAATGAATCATGAGATAAGGATATGCTCATCTACTCAGCTTCCGTGAGTGCAGTGTGGCCACTCCAATTAGGTGGGCCAGGGCAGAAAGTAAGAAGTAAGGTATATAGTATAAGTATATATATTAATTTATATATATATATTATGATATATATATATATATATTAATATATAATATATATATTAATTATATATTATTATATAAATATATATGAGGTAAAGAATAGTATATTCTATAAACAGTATTTCTCATATTCCATTTCATATCTTCTAAAAAAACTATAAAATATCATAAGGTGAGAAAGAAATACATTGCTTAGTAATTATCTGTATTCCAATTATATATTAATGTGTACGGAATATGTAAAAAAAAATAAATAAAAAAAAAAAAAAATAAAATAAATATCATATCTCTACATAAACCTCACTCAATTAGCATACCAGCAGTGAATATAATAGTCCTTTGAAGACAACATGAATTGAGATATCGCTGATAACCGATGTTGGCCCACGATCGCAAAGATATAAGATGTATATAAAGTACTCAATAAACAAAGCAGTGGTTAAAGGACCACTTTATTAGTTAGCATCTGAAGTGATTAGAAAACCTATTTAGAGACCTTTTATTTGGTTACATACGTTAAAAATGAAAAAAAATAGTGATCTCTCATCAAAATCTCTCTGCTATTTACTATGTATTCACAAAGGCTGTGCATTTTGAACCCGGCCATTCGCGTGATAGAGTTTCCAGATAGACATCTTTGCATGGCATAGAGATCTGTTCAAGCAAGAATGTGTTCATGGTGTCCTTATGTCCGGGTATCTCTCTTTAAATTCGCTCTGCGTACTCTGGAGGAGAAGTCAATAGCTCTCTATGAGAGAGACGCCGACCTACTCTTTTTATATATATTAGTATTGATTAGCGTGGGAGTTTCTCTCCGTCCCCTTCCTACGTTGGAAACTTCCTCCTCCCTGTATTCCCTCATACAGAAGCTCGAAGCCCGCTATATATATATATATTATTATATATATATACTATATATATAGTATAGCCTACTCTCAACCATTACTAAATCTAAATGAACATATTACATATTAAAGATAATAATATATATATATTTATATATATTATATATATAATATATATATATATATATATAATATATATAATATATAATATTATATATATATATATAGATATTAGATATATATTATATATTATATATATAGATATATATATATATATAATAATATATATATAAGATAATCCGCTAGGGGTAATGTGCATTTCCATACACCTGCAATTAGGTTAATAAATCCGTGACAATATTAATAGTGAAAGAGTAGTAAAAATTCTAAATAACTAATATCATATTATCTACACTTAAGTCTTTATATATATACATGTCTATATTAAACATTATACTATCCTATGCTTATATATCATTAGCTCAATTATATATTATATATTATATATTATATATATATATATTATAATATATATATATATAATATAAATATATTTATATATATATATATATAATATATATAAATATATAATGTAATATAGATATATTATATATACTATATATATAATATAATATATATATATATATTATATATTATATAATATTTAATTCATATAATATATATTATATAATGAATTCAATGAGAATAGCTTGCAAGTTTTATGATGTATCACCATAGTAAAAATGATGCCTAAGCTATTAATTCAACCTAATGTATCTACCATTCATTGCTATAATTTTATATATATTATATATAATTAATAATTATATAAAATCACCCAATTATATATTATAATTAATATAATATTTGTAATATATATTGTGTGTTTATGTGGTAGCACTTACTATTATATTGATATAGTGATAATAGGTAAGAGAATATATGGAGAAGTGATGAGGAGAGTATAGATGAGTGAATAGATATAGATAATGAATATAGCATAGAGTAGGAGATAAGTGATAGAGAGTAATAGAGATAGATATAGAGTGAGATAGAAGAAGATATATAGAAGAGTATAAGAATAGTAATAGAGATATAGTGTAAGAGTTCAAGGGGAAATAATTTATGGAGTATAGGATGTTGTAGTCAGGCTCAAGATCAGAGGGAGAGAAGAATGATGATTGGAGGTTTCGTATTCGACGCGAGAGAGAGAGAGAGATCGAGAGGAAACATATGAAGATCTTGAGACGTGATCGCGATGGATGAGTAGTAGAGCGAACAGGAGGGCATAGGACGAGACCCGATCCTGTATACCTTGTATGCGGATTGAATCACGTACATTAGATGTCCAGGCAGTGGAATCTTATGCGCCTAGAAAAATGATCCTCTGAGAGAGCAGATCTGAGAAAACCGAAGTTTTGAAGGCCCTAATGTGAAGAAGAGGCTGATTCTACGTGAAAGGGCGAGAAAACGCGTACGACTGAGAGGAGTATATCACATTAGCGATCATGTTGCAAGTCCCATAATAACATTGCGACCGCAGTACAATAGGCGTTACAGAGCAGATTGTTCTTTAGCGTCAGTCTTAATAAGATCATTCGTTACGTGGCATTTATGAGTAGAGAGCGAAAGACAGGCCCTTTGACCTACTGACAGGGCGAAAAGTCTACTCGCTGTAACCTCGTTGGCTTATGCTAGTTTTTAGTTATATAGAACATATTATACATATTAATAAATATTATATATTTAAATATTAATATATACATGATTATTAATAAAAATTTTTAAATTATACGTATTTATTATTGTAATGAAAAAATTAAATAAACTCGATGATGCACTGAAGCACGTACTAAAATTGAACAGGCCTGGATTTAAGAGCGGGTAGATCACTATATATTATATATATATATATATATATAATATATATATTAATATTATAATATAATATATAATATATATTAATATTATATTATATATATATAATTATATATATGTATAAATATTATATATATCATAATTACATAATATATATATATTTAATAATTATATATATATAGTATATATATATAATTATATATTAATAAATATAATATTAATATGATAATATATATATAAATATATTATTATTAATATATATTATTATATTATAAAACACTATTAATAAATATATATATTAATTATAAATTATATAATATAATATATATAAAATATATAATACATCATATATATATATATTAATATATATTAATAAATGATATATATATATATATATATAATATATAATATATTATTAATATATATATAATATATATATAATAATATTAATATACTAATATATATATTAAATATATAATTAATATATAATATATAAATATATATATATATTATATATTGATTATATATATTATATAATATATATATATACACCCAATATATAATATTATATATAATAATATAATATATAATATATATATATATATATTATTATATATATATTATATTATAATTATATATATATATATATAATTAATATATTAATAATTATTTATATATATAAATATATATATATATATTTATGATATAATATATATATTAATATTATATATATATATATATTATATATATATAATGTAAAATTAAATAATAATACTACAATTATGCTCTTAAATAAAAAATGTAATTAAAATAAAAATTTTTCTTAAATAATTAAATTGTATATTTATCTTATTAAACCTCGAATATATATTAGAATAATAGTTAAATAACTATATAGTACACAATAATTATATAACTAAGGGTAAATGGAATACCTCCTATCAAAAATTATAATTAATAAGATCATAGTGGTTCATTCTAAGAAACATCTACAAATCAACGTTTCGGGAAAATTAATTATATTTCTATTATCCTACTATAATCAATCAGGATATCTATTATATTATTTATCA
Source organism: Trachelipus rathkii (assembly GCA_015478945.1). Taxonomy (NCBI): domain Eukaryota; kingdom Metazoa; phylum Arthropoda; class Malacostraca; order Isopoda; family Trachelipodidae; genus Trachelipus; species Trachelipus rathkii. The sequence goes on from JABUQX010084362.1 coordinate 40,643, forward strand.
AAATTTTATAAAAACGCACATTCGTTTAAATGCGAAAAAATAGGTATCCTAA
>JABUQX010084363.1:0-33114 GCA_015478945.1 Trachelipus rathkii
TGAATTCTTTAATAAATAATATATAATAATAATAATAATAATAATAAGACTAATTTTATAATAATTATAATATAATAATATAATTAAATTTCAAATAATCAATAATAATTTGATATAATTAATATATATTATATATTAATTATCATATATAACTTCTCAATTAATTCAAATATATTATTAATTAATAATAATAATATAATAATAATTCAAATAATTATCATAATGATAATTAATCTAATTAATTAATTAATAATATTATTATAATAGATAATAATATATAATAATTAATAATTAAATATAATAATAATAATAATAATAATGAATAATAATAATAATAATAATAATATATCAATATAATTAATAATAATAATTATAATAATTAATTTATTACTATATAATAATAATAAACATAGTCAGGAATTTTTATTCTGCAATCATTGACTCTTATATATATTAGTAGTTCATCGAGGTTAGTAACAAGTATTTTTTAATACAATTTTTTGTATACCTAGATTAAGTTATTTTGGTGATTTTTTTACTACAAAACAATTACTATACTTCTCGATCATTAATTGTTTTTCATTTCATATTTTTATATTATATAAAGATAAATATATCTCCACGTAATTGTAATTGTAATTAAAAATAATAATTTAATAAACCAAAAGCCATGGACTTCAAAAGATAAACACTGAAGCTTTGCATATGTGTCTAACTGATGCCAAAAAAACCTTGTCCGTTATATATTATATATTTTATTTAATATTTAATATTTATATTTATATATTTATATATAATTATGATTCAGGGTGTTCTATGGCTGTCTATTTAGTTATTTGGTAGTAGGTAGCCGTATAGTATAAATGGCATATATTTGGTCTGATCAGTAGGAGGTTTTTTATACTTTATATTATTATATTATTTTTATTTTATTTTATTTATTTATTTTTTTAAGTGGTATCGGATGAACGAGGTGTTCATTAGGCACCTGACCTGTGATATATTTTACACACAGTGAGATAGTTCAATTTCTTACGTACGGACCTGATATACAAGAATATTACTCTATTAGGAGATTACGAGGGGGAGGGAGCGACGAAATTTCCAAATTACATGTTTAATTCGATTAGGTAACCGTTAATTCTGTGAAAGTAGGTTGATTATTTTTTTAATTTTTATTCTTATAAATTAGTTTCTTTTTTTTCACTGTTATTCATTTATATATATATTTTTTAGATTTAATTTATTAATGTTTTGACAATTTAATTTGTTTTTTTATTTTAAAAATGTTTATCGATTATATTGTTTTGGAGTAAGGAGAGATCCTATCCTATATTCCTAGGCCCTTTCCGACCTATTATTTAGTAGATCGGCCTTCTGGATTATTATTGGGAGTAGTTTGATTTAATATGTAGGTATAATATTTTTTATTCTATGTTAATTGAGAGTTGATATGTTGTATAGGTATTAATTTATTTTTTATTTTATTATTGGTTTGATATATATATAGTAGTGATGATACGTAGTATTTGGCTATATATATATATCAGGTGGATCACGCGTGGTAGGGTTCAGTTATACATAAACATTATGTCCCAGTTGGGTTTGAACCCTTACCCTTTAGGATGTTTAAAAGCCAAGAGTGTTAACCCTTAACCACAATGAACTAAAAGGAAATCTGCCAGGTTCCACTGAAAGCTTTGCTTCCCAAAGGGAGTGAAGCAAATGTCCCGTTGACATCTTAACCTCCAGAACAGATCTCCCGTCCACACTCGGGTCCAGAGGTAACACTTGGGTAAATTTTTAATCGGGAGCTAAATATGTATACAGACATTTGGCACTTAAATCGTGCATTTATTGTATTTTTCAAAAAGTCCCTAAAGTGGGTTTTTAATCCTTACCCTTTAGCGATGTTTACCCAAAGTGGTTTACCTCTGACCCGAGGTGGACGGGGATAAAGATCTTGTCTGAGGTTAGATGTCAACGAATGCCTTCACTCCTCTTGGGAAGCAAAGCTTTCAGTGGAACCGTGGCCCCTTACCCTTTAGTCCATCGTGGTTAAGGGGTAACACTCTTGGCTTAGCATCCCTAAAGGGTTAAGGGTTTCAAAACCCATCTTAGGGAACTTTTGAAAATACAAAGAATATTCGCGGATTTCGCGTATGGTTAGAGTGCCAAATTGGTGGGCTGGTATAATTATTTCCTTATTTTTTTTATGCTTCTCTGTATGAAATTTACCCTATGTTAGTTATCACGGTTTCTTCGTTATCCGGAGCTGTTGGTACGGTGAGTATCTTGTCTGGAAGTGTTGACTGTATTGTGCGAGTATCTGATCGGAGTCCGGTTTGCCATCACGGTTGATTAGTCAAGCTTTTATCAGGTGTGGAGTCACCTTTAGCAGATTTTCTTTATTTAGATTCACCATCGTGGTTAAGGGAGTATCACTCTTTGGACTTTAAACATCCTTATGGGTAAGGGTTCCAAACCACTTAGGGACTTTTGAAAAATACAAGTAAATGCACGATTTAAGTTGCCATAAATTCTGTAATATCCATATATCTTATTTTATTTATTAAGCTTTACCCGATTAAAATTTACCACAAGTGCTTACCTTATTGTTTTCCGAACCCGAGTGTGGGACGGGGAGATCTGTCTGGGGTTAAGATATCAAACGACAATGCCTATCACTCTTTCTTGTAGGATAGATCAAAGCTTTCAGTGGAAACCTATGGCAAGATTTCCTTTTATGTATACCATCAGTGTTTAATGATAGGTAACACTCATGGCTTTTAACATTTCATAATAATGGGTAAGGGTATCAAATCCCATTAGGTTGACTTATTTTGAAAAAAGCATCGAATATTAATATAGCACGATTTAGTGCCAAAGGTCGTATCCTGTTATTAGGGTACACTATTTTTTAGAATTATCTTTCCTCCGCAGTTATATAGTTGCGCCTCAAGTGTGTTTACTGGAGTCCAGCGCGCGAGTGGTCGAGTGGACGTATCTGTCTGGGAGGTTAGATGTCAAGGCGTACATGCCTTATTACCTCACTATTTTTCTCTCTATGCGGGCATGCTTGTCACAGTTGTGATTACTCTGGCCTTGAGTTTTTTTTTTAGTCCATGTCGGTATATGGGGGTTAACGATCTTTACCTTGGCTTAAACTCGGCTAAAAGGGATAAGGGGTGCTTAACATTCTCTTTTATAGTGTGTATCTATGTGTGAAGGAATTTTACAAAATAGAATGCATTTCGTATTTGTGCCATTTGTCTTGATTATACCTTAATTTTGCTTCCACGATGTTAATATTATTTACTCGCAGTATGTCGTTTAGGTGCTATTCTGACCGAGTGTGGACGGAGTTCGGATCTGTGGGGGTAAGTACTGTCAACTGACATGCTCGTTTCACTCCTCTTGGGAAGCAAAGCTTCAGTGGAAACCTGGCATGTATCGTTTTTCTTTTTTCTTATGGTCCATCACTGTGGTTAGAGAGTGGGGGGTATGAGCGCTTTCATTGTGCCTGTAGCAATCTAATAGAGGTAGGGTTCATTGCTTCTATCTGAGGCTTGTATATAAATTACTTAAATAATATGTCTAGCGATTTATTTAGTGCCATTAATGTTGCGGTAGTAGAGTTGGATTGCTATTGTGGCTGCACCGATTAAAATTTTACCCAAGTGTATTGACCCTTGTTGGTTTTATCTTCGAGAGGCTTTGTCTTGGTACGCGTCGAGGTGTGGTACGGGGAGAGCTCGTTGTTCTTTGGGAGTTAGATGGTACTGACATTTGACCTATTCATCTGTATCCTCTAGGTGATAAGTCAATATGCTTTTTCAGTTTGGTTAGGACCTGGTCTATGATTTTATTCGGTTTAGCTTCCATGTTGGTTAAGGGTACAATCTTCTATATGCTTTTTATCAATCTCATGCGGTATGGGTTCTTAAAAACCTCACTTAGGTCGACTTTTGAAAAATACTCAATTTATATGCATCCGATTTATAGTGGCCAAATTGTCTGTATGATGCCTCTATTTAGCTCCGAATTAAAATTTTCATCCAATGTCGTTACCTTTTTTTCTTATTTTATAATATCCTGTGAAATTAATAACCATTTTATAGCGGGGAGATCTGTCTGGAGGATAGATGTCAACGACATGCCTTCACTCCTCTTGTGAGATAGACAATAGCTTTCAGTGGACCTTTAGGCATGAATATTATCTTTTAGTCCATTCGTGGTTAAGTATGAGATAACTACTCTTGGCTTAAACATTCCTATAAGTAGTAAGGAGTTTCATATAACCTTCACCTAGGGACTTCATTAGAAAAATTAATCAAATATAACATGCAAGCGATTTAAAGTGCCTAAATGTCTGTATATTATTTATTATATATATAAGTTATATTATTATTAATATATATATATATTTTTATTATATTATTATATTATATATATATATTATTTATATATATATATTATATCTTTTATATTTATATATATATTTATAATATATATATTATATTATTATTAAGAACAGAAGGAATAATCCTCACCTATAAATGCTGTTGAATCGCTTTCAAGTTGTGATAATATCTGGTTCAGATTTTCCTTTTTAGTCTCTTACGTGGTTTAGGGTATAACACTACTTATGGCTTTAGCAAATCCTAAAAGGGTAAGAGGTTCAACACCCACTTAGGGACTTTTGAAAAATCAAAATAAATGCCGATTTAAGATAGCGCAAATTTGCTTCGCATTGATTATTAGGCGGACAGTTTTTTCACGTATTTTAAAAGTGTTTGACCCACGGAGTGAGTATAGCAGGGGCGAGGTTTACTGGGTTTCTGAGCCGCCGAGATCTGTGTGGGACCGCTGAGGATGATCCTGTCTGGAAGGTTTCACGATATTGGGTCAACGACACTTGCCTTTCCACTCCTTTTCTTGGCGCTAAGGCAAAGCTTTTCAGGTGGAGCCTGGCAGATTGTTTCATTTGGAAGTTCCATCTGTGTGGTAAGGCGGGTGGAGTCATGCGTGGTTTCTTCTTGGTAGGCTTAACATCCACTAATATGAGGATAATAGTAGTTTCAAACCATTTGGGGACTTTTTGAAAAAAATATCAAATAAAATTCATACATTTAAGTGCAAAATGTCTGCATACCTATTTAGACTTCACTCCGATTAAATTTATCCCAAATGATGTTTACCTTACTGACTCCGAGTATGTGTGAACGGAGAAATATGGTCCTGGAGGTTAGATGTCAACGACATGCCCTTCACAACGCTCTTGAGGAAGCAAAGCTTTCAGTATGGAACCATCAAGATTTATCTCTTTTAGTCCATCACGTGGTTAAGGGGTAACACTCTTAGGCTTTATACACCTAAAAGGGTAAATGGGATTCAACTCACACTTAGGGACATTTTTGAAAAATTATCAAAGATATATGTCACGATTAATGAAATGCCAAATATGTTCGTGTATACTCATAATATTAGCTTTCCCTAAGATATTAACATTTACCGTATATTTATCATAAGTGTTTTAACCTATTATCCGACTCCGAGTGGTGGACTGGGGAGATCTGTTCCATTGGAGGTTTAAGATATAACAATTCACGACATGCCTTCACCTCTTCTTGGAAGTCAATATATAGGCTTTCAGTGGATAACCTGCAGATTCCTTTTAGTCGTACATCGTGGTTATAATGGGGTACAATCACTCTTGGTTCTTTACGATCCTCATTAAAGGCGATAATTCAGGGGTTTTCATTATTTAACTTCCATCTTTTAGTGGTCTATATTTGGGAAGTATCATTATATAATTGCATATTTTCGTTAATATTTGGGATAGTGCCAAAATGTTGTTATAATTATGCCTATTTTAAGTCTTTCGGTTGCCGATTAAATTTACTATTCCCAATGTTTATCCTTCGACCCGAGTGTGGACGGGGAGATCTGCTGGAGGTTAGATGTCAACTGGGTACATATTGTCCTTCACGTCTTGGAAGAGGCGAAGCAAGCTTTTTCTCTATGTTTGTAATCCTTGTGTCTATGGAGTGTTCCTTTAGGTAGGTTTTTTTTTTCACATCGTGGTTAAGGGGTAATCATCTTCATTGGACTGTAAACATCTAAAGGTAGGGTTCCAAACCCATTTAAGGGATTAACTTTTTGAAATAATACAAAATGTCTCATTTTCTGTAATTTTAAAGTTGGAGCTGCAAAAATGTCTTGTAATTACTCTATTTTAGCTCCACTCGATTTTAATAAAATTTTATCACTTTCTAAATTGTTTGTTTTACAACTTATTCTGACTCTGAGTGGTGACGGGGAGATCTGTCTTGGTATGGATTAGAATTGTATCAACTGATCTAATTTGTTCCTTCACTCCTTCCTGGAAGTTACATAAATGCTTTCAGTGGAACCTGGCAGATTTTCTTTTAGTCCATTCGTGATTTAAGGGTTTTTAAAAAATCATTATTTATAACTCGTCTTGGTCTTCGCTTGGTCTCGCGGCGTTCGTCTTCGGGTGGTTGTTGGTCCTGTTCCGCTTAAATATAAAATTTATTTTGGAATAATGTTGATTTTATATTTTATTGGCATTATGATTATTATTATTATTATTATATTATTATCGTTATCATTTTTATATAAAATCCAATATAGAGGAGCAATAATTTTAACCCACACTTAGTTGATTTTATTGAAAATATACCATAATTATATATGATCATATTATTCAATGTATTTAAAGTGCCAAATGTCTGTTTACCTATTTAGCTCCCGAATAATAATTTTTATATTTCCTTCATACTTTTTATACTCATTATTATTATTTTATTTATTTTTTGGTCATGTTTTCTCGACTCTACACTGTAAGTTGTCGGACGGGGATGTAGTGTGCGTTCTTTGAGGTTAGATGTCAAGGCTAGATCTATTTTAATGATATATGCCCTTTCACATTGGATCCTCTTGGAGGAGAAGGCAGCAGCTTATAGTTGGATAGCGCGTGTGTCTAGATACTATTTCCTTTTAGTCCCATCGTGGTTAAGGGGTAACACTCTTGGCTTAACATCCTAAAGGGGTAAGGGTTCAAACCCACCTAGGGACTTTTGAAAAATACAGGGGAGGAGCATATGCACGTATTTAAGATGTACATGTCTTGTATTATTTATTATTATGGGAGGTATATTTTGAGTATAGTATAGATTAGGCTGTTTTTATTATTACGGAGTATTGTACCATAACACTATATAGGTTATAGTGATGCATAGGTGATAATATGATATACTATTAATATCAGTAGTATTATATAGGTAGTAATATATTTTTAATATTCTGTTTTATATTAATATTATATTATAGGTAAATTATTTAGGATATATATGTATATATATAATATATATATATATTAGATAACAATATAATATATAATAGACACATGGTGATATGTTGGTGTACCTCACTAATAAGATGGTCTGTTTGAACCCTATTTTTTTATAAATTTAACTGCAAAAAACACCTATAAAAGTCTAGCATAAGAATTTTCTAACGTACCGGTCTTATTGAAAAAATGACATTTATATATGATTAGTTATAATATTGGAAGAAATGTTCGTAATAATTGTCTATATTGTAGTTACTTTCACAAAATTATTTATTATTATCTCATTCTTCATATGTAGTTTAGAATAGATTCCGAATATTAAGTTGTTATAGTGTGCTTAGGGTGTGCACTAGGTTATGAATAATTTTATTACTTAATATAGTGTTTCTTATTAGAATTTATTTTTGTTCCTCTTTAATTTCTATTATAGCTAAAACTTTTTGCCTATTTTGTTTTGTCTCGCGAGTTGTAGGTTATGTTTATAGTTTATTCGTTGAATATGTCTAGAGATTTTTTATCTTGTTTGTCCCGCTTTCTCAAATTGGTTCCATGTTGTGTGACTTCGGGTTCCTGCGTTTATGGATATGATCATCTATTGTTTGTAGAAAACTTCGATTAAACTTTATGTTCTGTTAGGGAGTGATTTGTTATATTTTGTTGGTGTTTTGTAGATATCCCTATGTTTGAGTACTGTTAATGCGGAGGAGTGGTCATTGGTTTGGAGTGGGATGAAGTATGTCCGGGCGTTGTAAGCTATTAGAGCTTGTAGTGGTCAATATGGTTTTTTGGCGGGATTGGATAATATCCCTTTATTGTTGGATATATAATTCTTCTTCTCTAGGATCCTACCGTTCTGTCTCTAGTCACGATATAATGTATATATTGACATCTGTGACTAATCTATGTTCGTTGTTGTAAATATTGCGAGGCTGATAGTTGGTGTAGCCTGTATGTGGAGGGTTGGTGATTTGTTGTTGCGTTGTTTTGTGTTGAGTATAGTGTCCTTTGTTCATATTCAGCTGACATTCTGATCTAGTTTGAGCTCACTTGTGGTCTGTGTTGTATGTAGTACTTTTGTTTTTGTATGATGGGATTGTTTGTGTGTTTTGTCAGTGGGGTGTGATATCAATAGAATTGGTCGTTCTTGATGTAGGGATCTTTCTTTGTCCTGTGTATATATGGGAAGTTGTCCTCTTCTTGGGCCTCTATACATTTTGGGCTGGCTCTTATGGAGTTATATTGGGTAAAATTGATTTGAAAGGAGGATATTCTGGTGTAGATATCATATATCGCGCTCGGATTCGTTTCAGTTGTTCCCTCAATTCTGTAGAATATTGTGTCTACATAAATCGGCTATTGGTTCCCTCTTGAAAATCTTGCGTACGGTCTTCAATGGACTTCTCGGTATATCTTTGTTAGTTTTTGAGATATGGTCTGATGTTTGCTGGCTGAATACTTCGGTAATTTTTAATTTGTGTTATATAGTGCGTCAACTATATCCAATGTGTGGGTTTTGTCTGGTGAAGACTGGGCTGTCAAGTGATGCATCGCCATGGGTGCAGGTTGTCTTTCCACAGGGGAGAACTAAGGAAGGCATATTGCCAATGAGACGTGTACATAAGTGTAGCCCATTGTTGAAATACCCAAATCGTAAACTTTCATGGACTGGACTGGCATTTAAGTGCTCAAGAAGGCAGAGATAGGAGTACGAATCAGGAGGTGTATGACCTCTGGGAATTGTACGTATTTTGCGAGCTAATAACTATACTGACCCGTTCGACAAGGACGTACTCCATCCAATTTAGGGAGGAGCGCAGTTGATATATTTTGCTAGTTGATGTTTGGTATTAATTCACTTTTTCTAGCCTCATATTTCTTACTTAGGTTGCTCATTTTTGTTTCTGTTGGGTGCATATTAAGGTTTGATTCCAATGAGGAAAGTTTCCATAATTTTTTTTGTTTGGAATATAACGGTTCCTTTTAACAATATGAATTATATTTTTTATAGAGGATTTTTTTATATACTATAGAACAATTCTGAACTGCTTTATTAAATTATTTGAAGATTAACGGCACATTTTTAAAAAGAACGTCTAATTCTTATGTGATTTTTTGTGTTGTAAATTATTGTTTATTATATGTAAAAAATTGGAGTTATAGTTCAAACAGCTTTAGGTTTTGGGGATATCCTTTCTGTAATTGAGTTTTTTTGGCAGTATTGTCACGATGAGTACTGTTAGGTAAGCACTTAAATGTAACATTTTAATATATAATATTTTTATATCTATATACTATATATATACACTATATATTTCTACTTCTAATATAAATAGTATATTTATTTATTTAAGTAGTTTATATATAAAGGGTTTTTATATTATAACATAGTATTAGACATTATCTATCTATAGTAGCCACCAGAACAGCTCTTTGTTCCATTTTGATCAGTATAATTGCCATCAGAAAAATTTTTTAATTTGCTGTCACTCAATTTTTTAATTATCACGTATATATATATAATATATATTATAATATGCTATATACTCAGTATTTATTATCTAACTTCCTATTCCACTTACATATCTTTACTTCTTAGGCTCTTTCTAGGGTTCTGCTTTATCTACCTCTACTATAGCTCTGGTTTCCATCCATTGTATATAGTCGATATCGTATCTAACATATTATAACTATTATACGTAATATACGTAATACTATTCAATATATTATGATATATTATATTATCACTCTCGCCGTGTCTTTCATTATATATTATATATTTTAACTTCGTTATTATTTATTATATTATTATTATTAATTAAATTTTTTCTATTATTATATTATTTATATTATTATTAATAATTATTTTTATTATTTATAATTTATAATTTTTATATTTATTATTATTATTATTTTTTATATTATTAATATTTATTAGTAAGTAAGTAAGTTAAGTCTAGTTAGTGTAGTTAAGTATATAGTAGTGTTTTAAGAATAAGTTATAATATAGTAATAAGTAGTTTGTTTATAAATATGATATAAATATATTATATTAAGTATATGCATGGATAGTTATATATATATATTATATTATAATAATATGCATATTATTATATAATATAATATTATTAATAATACATATATATATTATGTTAATACTGATGCAGGAGCATGGCATGGACATGTTATCGTTATTTATCGCTGAGATTATAGTAATATTATTACACTATATTTTATTATATTATATATTTATATGTTTTATTATTTATTTTTATTTATGTTTTATTTATTTATGAGTTTTTACTTTTATTTATATTGTTACATATATATATATATACTATCTCATTTCCTTCACTTGCATTTAATATTTATCTTGTATTATTTATAATATTATTAAATAATATTGTGGATTTTTGCTATTTATATATTTTATTATATTTCATAATTTTACCTGTGATGTTTTATAATTTGTATAATATTATTCAGCTGATATGTTATTTATAACTAGAGGCTTATTATTGCTATTATAATATGCTTATTTATATTTCACTGTGTTTACACCGGAATCGAAAAATTTGAATTAATCGATTTTCCCCTATTGCCAATAATTTTATTATTATATGCGTATTAATCAACAATGTAGACACATATCCTCAACATCCTCATTTTTCAACAGAGGATGCGGATGCGGAAATGCGGATGAGGATGCGTGAAATGTCAAATTTTAGGTGCGGATTTCGCGCAATGCGGATGTCATGTCCATCACTAATATAAATATATATATATTTTATATATATATAGTATATAATATAGTATATCCTAACTTAAATTAAGATTTACATATGATATATAAAAAAAAAAATTATAGCTTTATACATTAATTTTATAAAGAAATTATTAAATTTTATATGTATTAAAATAAAAATATATATTATAAAGGATTTATTGTATATATATATTATCTATATATACTATATTATAATATATATTATTAACAGCAATAACAGGTACTTCATAAGCTAAACTAATACTACTATAATTATTATAACATATAAGCTCATAAGTGTTTAACTAGACTAAATAGAAAGTTTAATAGCTCTGAACTTCTGAGTGCTCTTATTTTATTGTTATTTCTTTATTAAAATGGATTTAAACTATATATAACACATCATGAACATTTACTTTATAATACAACCTGTAAAGTTAAGTAGAAAAACTATAGGAAGCGAGATTAATTGGTAATTTAGGAGACAAGACAAGATAATTGGAAAAGAAAATCTAATAATTTGAATCTTCCTTTATACTTTTTTGAGTAAATACAACATAACAATATTCTAGTTTGATTTTACAACACATTATTGTGATTTTATATATTTTAAAATAGCCACATCTTGTGGTTGAATATTCAAAATATCAAGTTAACTGTTTCTCATTCTTTAGAATATGGTGCGGTTTTATATGAGGTTTGAAGAGGGATTTCACAAAATCGTGAGATGTAATGGTCTAACTGATCTTATTGTCCTTTCCTCCGAATCAGAGAACAGTTTGTATTCTGATGATATTGTGATTAAGACAAATAAGAAAATTTATTATCTACAAACGAAATAACACTAATACTATTAGGACGCAGTAGGAGGCAAACAATTACTACTCACTCTTATTAACGATGTAAAGGAGGGATCGGTCAGGATATAGATACTAGTGGGTTTTTCTATGGATAGAGACTGTTTATGTTATTAGGGTTGGATATAAAGATGAGTTGCACTGAACGCTATATCTCAATTGATCGCATTATAATTTTTTTTTCAGTGTACAGGACCCAGTTGTAGACTTGTTATATATTTATTTTAAATTAAAGTCTACTTTAATATATTTTGTTAGTTAGTTAAAAATATGATTATATATTTATAACATAATACGTGGGTGCTATTTGTGCCTACTATCTAAAACCACACAAATCAAATGTTAATAATATTTAGATCAGAATGAGAAATCTTCACTGAAAGTATTTTTGTTCATTAATTGCAAAGGTTGGTAATATATAGGTGAAATAATTAGACGCCATGAAATTCGCAATTCTCCACGAATTTAGAGAAAGACCAACTGTGACCTAACTCCAGCAAATTGGCTTATATTTTCCGTTTGGATTGGACCCGTTCCCAATTCTTACGAGTTGTAGCTAAAAAATGCCTCCATGCTAATCCCACTAATTATAACCAGACCTTTTTCCTCATCCATATAATGCAGAATTAGCCACATACCTACCTGAGTACTCCTGTGCCCATTCGCCACAAAGGTAAGACGTGGCTAACCTTCAGAAAGATAAATAGTTAGCAAATTTCAGAAGACGATGAACTCTTTGATCCGTATTAATTTATGTATAAAGTTATGAGGAAGAGAAGCCCATTTATTTTCCCTAAATCAAAATTAGACATCTTAAACGACTTAAATGATCATATTGTAATATTTTAGTGACTTCACACATTATAAAGTCCAATGGTTACCTAGAGCTTTTGACATCGAAAACTCAAGCAGTGGATATATTTATTACATAATGAAATATGTGTGATAAGTTCGCAGTCTGAGAAAATAAACGTCACCTACTTACTTTTTACAACTTTTTCACTAGTCAAGAATGGGGCTTTTGCATTTTGCCCCTAACAATGTGACAGGTTTTTGTTTTGAAAACATTTAAGGAATTTTGCCTGCAACATGGTTTCTGTGAGTTGGCTCTCTTAACTCATTGATAGCTTCATTCTTAAAGAGTTATCTTAAGGGCTGTTGGGCACTATCTTATTCGTATAACGGGAACATGTATTCTTCTATGCGGCTCTTTCCCTGGCTCACCGTCGGGTGCGAGCTGGGCTAGATAGTGTGGAGAGCGAGGTCAGTCAGCGTAATTAGCTTATTGTTAGTTGCCTTCAGATAGGGAGTATTTGAAATCACAATTGGGTATTTGTTTATCAGAGATTTAATATCGATGGTAGGATCTTTAATTACCATTGAGGGGGTTTAGCGGCAAAGTGCGGGCTTTACCAAGTTCCATGTTAACCTTTATCTCTTGGGACAGTAAGGCCCCTCCGCAGAACATCATTCTCAACATGGCGTAGTTTAGGCCGACACTTGTGACTCGAGTTCGTGTATGTAGTTGTAGTTGACTGGATAAACAATGTTCTCTAAAATGGGAGCCTAATGTATTGGTACCCGAAAAATATTTTTTATCAAATCTCTACTTACACTAAATATTAAAACCTTATGAAATTTTTCTCAGCTCATAGATAAGAAGTTCACTTCAGCCTTCATCTACCTAGGGGAAAGCTTCTTCCCTAATCTGTCTGACAAAATAGGTCAAAGCCAGTGTCATATGAGACAGTCATCCTCACCCTAAATTTTAAAAAGATTATAAAGAGTGCTTTAGGTAGATTTCCCGAAGATAGCTGATCTAGAACAAATAAAGTGCAGTACTTTGGAAGATGTTATGTTGCAGATTGGTATTTTCGATGCTTCCTTGGTTTTAATATCAACAAGGCCTATGAAATACTATGTAGAGAGCTTTTTCTTGAGACCCTTGGTTTAAAACTACGGCAAAATCCTTAAATGCTTTCATTTACTTATCTAAAAATTTAAGGAGTTATTATCTTAGGGGAATACCTCAGATAGGTAAATCTATTAGGTTGAAGTTCCTGATTTTCAACCTAGGATATTCTTGAGACTTTATGAAACGCCGAATAACCAAGGATCTATAATAGCGAAAAAACCACGATGTTGGAGACAATATTTGGAGGGTTGATTCGTGAAAGCAAACTTACCGTATATAGCGTTAATTCTAGAAGGATAAATCTTTTTAAAACTTCTAAATGTCTTTGACGGTCTCTTGCAGTTATTGGTTCTAAATTTTAGTAGAATTAAAATTAAATGATGAATCGTTTTTTTTGTAGTTACTATGTAGGTTTTGTCTAATAGTCTTTTGTGTTAGAATCGTTGAAGAATAGATATATTCTTGTTGTTGTGTGCTGAGGTTGTGGTTGTAGTTAGTGACGTGGGATGTGGTGTAATATGTGATGTTGTTTGATGTAAGGATTGTTGATGGTGGTTCAATGTGAACGCTTGTTGTAGTGGTTTTGGTGTGTGGGTCTAGTATCAACAAACTGTGTTACTAATAGTCTTTACAAAATTGTAAGATTTTTTGGTATCCACTTGTATAGAGTTTCTGTTAATGTGAAAAGAATGTTGTCTTAATCTTTGTAATAATTTAGTTTCGTAGTGTTATCAGCGTTCAAATTTGGAAGCCACTTTTTGCTTAGTCTGACGTTAAATATTAATACTTGTAAGTTGTGTTAACATCAAAAAGATGACGAAAGTTAAAATAAAATTTGGTTAGCTATATTTTTTACCTGTCTAAGACCGTGGGTGGAATTTTTTTTAAGTGCATATACTATAAAGCTTTTTTCTTCTTTAATGTAATTTTCTTTTTTTCTTAGATATTTTTATTTAGTATATTTTATTGTAAATACTATAGCTTAATTTTGTGTAATGTAGAATTTTTTTTTATATATTAGTTCACAACCTCATGAGCATATTAAGCTTCCATAATTTTCTATGGAGGGGAAATCTTCTCTAATGAGTTAATATTACTACCTAATGGCTCTATACTATCCCTACGGACTAGGGATCGAAACCAAGGACCTTTATTGCCATAGTACTTGGAGCTTCTTGTTATAGTCTTCTTCATTCCGTTGTATTTGTATTAATATTTGATTGTGAACGTTGCGAAAGATTATTCGGATTCATCCAATTATATATTTAGTCTCATAGAAACACAGTTAATCTTTTGTTAAGGAAATTTATATTGATTTGCTTTGATTTTAATTAAGTATTTGAAAATTTTCAATTTTATATTTATTACTAATTTTAAAATTAAATCAGTAATTACAATTTCAGAATGGTTTGACCAAAATCGGCGAAACTATTCAAAATAAAACAAATAAATTTTAACCAGTTTATTGTCGCTGAGCAAAATTTTATATTATTTGGAATCTATATGTATTTTTACGTTGGCTTGGGATAATTGGATTGTCAATATCTAAAGAATATTGCTTAGATTGTCATTATGCATGGGTAATCTTAAAAAGGGACTGATGGCTATATAGATTGTGTACATGAAATCTGTGATGCAGCTTTAAATGGATAGTATTTATTTCATTATCTATGTTGGTGGGTAAGTGGTATATATGTATATAATAGGTATATATAATATATATATATATATATATATAGTATATATAAAGACTATATTAATTATTATTTTTTTTTTATTATAATTTATATGGCGATTATTTATATAATATAGGGATTTTATATATAAATTCCTGCCTAATCTTCTTTGGCGTCTTCTTTGGTATACACTAGTAGTTGTATATCACCACCATTATACTTGTTGGTGGCAATTTTTTTCGATAAAAGAGAGCAGCTGTTCAGAGTTGAGCTGAAGTGACCTTGATTAGCTTGGAAGAACAAGGTGCGTTTTGTAGGTGTAGAGTTGGGAAAGTTTGTGCAAGGTAACAAGGTATGGTAGCCCATTGAACTGATTGAAGTAAAATGTATGTTGGAGAAAAATAACATTATATAGGGTATGAAGGCGTCTACTGGATTTGCGAGGGCGATAGTGATTAGGAGTGTATTAATAGGGAAAGCGGTTCTCACGTGGTGGGTGTTCATTGATAATTATTAATTGTGTTGGTGTAGAGTAAGACTTTCCTGAAATGGAATAATCAATAGTAAATGTCTATATAGACGATAGTGAAGCATGTTGTGAAAAATAAATGGAGTCCGAAAATGATTTGGATTAATATTAATAAGCGAGTGGTGGACGGGTATGTGTTTATTTTATTTCTCTTGGTTTTTATCAATTTATTGTATATTGATTGAGTAATGAAAAGAATTAAGAGGTGGTAGTCGTCACAAGGGATGGTGTTTAGAAGTGTATTTACTATCAAATTATTTCACGTTACCTATTATTATTCATATTAGCTAGGATTGATTATTTGTTTTTGTGTGGGAATCTGAAGAGAGTTGTGAGAGGATTGGAAGAAAAATTTGGTTGGGTGTGTGTAAATGGAAAGGTTGGTTTGAAAATGAACATAGATAAGATTATGGTTTATGGATTGTGATGTAGTAGGGCAATGCCAACTTCGGTGTGAAGTTAGTGGTTAGATGGTTGAGTAGTTTACTGGATAACGATTATCTAATGTCTTGATGATTTAATATATTTAGATATAATTTATTTTTGGATGAAGGGAAAGGTTATGATTCCAGAAGTGTTAGATAGGAAAAGTTGTTTGAATGGCGGAAGGTGTGGCTGGTGCATATAAATACAGATCAGGCCTGGGTCTTACATTGAGGGTATTTTAGTTTACTGGTTTCGTTGGGAGGTGTTCATAGAAAGAAAACACTAATTCTAAAGTTGGTAGGATTTTGATTTATATAAGTACAATGAGTGTATTTCGAGATGGCACAGTTTTGGAGTGTTAAGATGGTGAATGAAGAAATGAAATAAAAATGAGGATATTAAGATATTTATAGTAGGTTAAGGTGCGGTGTGAAGGAAAGGGAGTAAAATGAGAAAATTAAATGAATAGATATCCGTTTTGAGTGAGTTTTTGGTTGCGATATTATTGGTTGAGTGAGGAAAGTAGTATTAAAATGATACTCGTTGGTTAAGCGGATCTGTACCGGCGGAGACCACCCGATAGAAAGAGTAGATTTGTATGTGTCTTTGTAAAGGAATACCATATGGATGCGAAGAGAGAATAGTGAGTCATTGGCAGGGGCGGTTGGTAAGAAAGAAAGGGTGGTATCAATAATATCAGGTGGAAGTGAATGGCATGGGGGTTTTTTTGTGAGGGGTTATTGGTTGTATGGCCTCTAAATGAGTTCAAGGGGGAGTGTAAGTCCGAGCGAGTTCGATACCGAAGAGATACCATAATGTGAGGGTCCGTGCGCGGTCCGGTGTTAGCTTCGTGCGTAGGAGGATGGGATTATTTTCCGAATGCGCGCTAATGTATCTCAACTTAGATACCGTTGTTAAGATATTTAAGAATGACGGTATAGTGTCGGTGCCTTGCTATCTGGGTTTCAAGATCCTGTGTTTTCGATTTTCTTCTACTTACTTGGTATTCTGTTTCGCGGGTTCGGTCAATGTCACGCACCTTACCCCAGTCTTGGGGAGCTAGAATCTGAATGATGAAATTACATATATTATATATATAGTATATATATATATATATATATATATTATATATATATATATATATATCAATATCATATATATATATATATATATATATATTTAATATATATATATAAATATATTTATATATATATATTATATATATATATAATATTATAATTGAGTATATATCAATATAGTACTTATTTATTTTTCTTATTAGTATTTTTTATATAGATTTTTTTAGTTATATTATATATTATTATATATATAATATATATATATATATATTATATATATTATATATAATATATATATTAGTAGTATATTATATTATTAATAATTATTTATATTTAGGTTTAATTATATCATCTTTCTACTCTATCGCCCGAAAGATATGGGAGGTAGAAGGGGCGTAAGTCTTATACACTAGATATGAGAATGAAGTATGGTAGAAAAAGAGCGATGAACGCAAGATGGAGAGACTTCTGTATCGGCACAGAATAAAGATGATTATTCCATCCTGAGGTTTTCCATGAGACTTGTGGGGGGTGAAATTTGCGACAAATACCCTACTACTATGTGGTATCTTGTCAGATTGTGGGTGTTCATGACCTCTGGGCAAAAGGCCTTTCAACCATGACCCCTCACAAAAACACCCGCATTCACTCATGTTTATGCATCTTTCCTTTTCATGCTGAAAACAACTTCACATTCTTCTCCTTTAAGCAGGCCTTCGCATGTATTAAAACTCAATCCACTTCTTTTCTTCAGTCTCCCCAAGCAGGTCCGATTCCAGCTCACTCGCTATTAATATATCTGATTAACCTACAAAATTATCATTCATCCCTTTCAATCGACCAAGACAATCCTCAAATGGACTCTTGTTTATTCTCTTATTTATGCCATTCTTTACATCACACAACTCCCTATTGCTTTTATTCCTCATTTTACCAATTCTTCCCACACCTAAGACTCTCATAAGAATTTTAAACAAGAATTAATTATTAATAAATATGCTTAGTGAATATGATGTATATATATATGATACTATATTATATATATATATATAATATATGATATATATTATATATATATATTATATAGTAATATAGGTATATATATATATATATAATATAGGAATATTATAAAGTATTATATATATATAGTATATATATATATATATAATTAAAAAACGTAAATTAAAGTTTAAAATTTAAAATAAAAATCAATAAAATTTATTTTTTATAAAAATTATAAACATATACATTATATACTATATTTTATTAATATAATATATATATTATATATATATAATATATATATATCATACATATAATATATAATATATATATATATATATATATATATATAGTATATATATATTATATATATATTATATATCCATATATATATATTATATAAATTATATATATATATATATATATATATATATATATAATCTTCCCTTCTTCATCTACCGTTTTTTTTTTCAATTGAGAACTAGGAGGAATTTTCTAGATCTTAAGAAAAACAAGGACATAGTAATCACAAAAAATAATAAAGTAAAAGCCCAGCCTTACCTTTTCCCTCTGTTGAGTTTTACCTTTTAGTGAGAACTTCGTCGCAGTCAGAAAATCCACTACCTTATATTGAGCTTCACGGGACCGCGAACGGACCCTCACTATGGTAAAATCGTCAATATAAGGGTTTACATCCCTTGGCCCAGGTGAGCCACAACTAAATTACCTATCCATGCAAAACCCTCACCATATATTACTGTTCCTAATTCAGAGACACCTTTTATATTCTCGCTCAGTCTTTGCCAAACTCACATTATCTCTCCCTACACATTTCCGTCTTTACGTGAACTCAATTACACTTGTTTCTTTACGTGTCTGCTCCAGCAGTGTTACGGTATTTCCCAACACAGGCTCTCAGCTTCACTGTAATTATACATCCGCGGTGATGAGCAACGACCGGAGCTATCGTTGACCGCAGCCATGTCCACAGTGAGCACGGGAAAGCACCGTGTTGCTCAACAAGTGATTCATATTTCATTTATTCGTCGCGAGTTGTTATCCCTTGATTCGTAACTTCATACAATACTAAGCTTTCTAATATACGTTCATTATCCTCATTTTTATATTATCAATTCTTTCTCAACACCTTAGCACGTTCCCCTAAGATTGTTCCATAACTGAACACATTGAATCTGTTTGTTAATCTATACTTGTTTTCAGAAACCATAGTCTCAAACCTACTATACAATCAATGCACGTGTTACTACATTAACCACTCATGTAGGATCATCCTAGAAACGGACTGCAAGACTTAATATGTCTCTTTTATATCATTTCAGCTCCAACGATTTAATTGCACCAGCCATCACTTCCTGACCATTACACTTTGCATAAATTTTCCTACTTAACACTCTGCATCATCCGTTCCGCTTTTCGTCCAACAATACACCCTAAAATAATTATTTTATATATCATCTGACACTTATTGTTAATTCTCATGCAATGACTCACCTATATCAACATAACTTCACACTTGAATGAGTGGGTATGGTTGTTGGCTCCCACAACCAATTAACACTCTTATCTCTATCTATCTTTTTATACTTTCATGCCCCATCACTTATTATCACACCTTATCTAGGCCAAATTATTGTCATCTTTCTAACCAATCCTCTCAACCCTCTTTCAGATTTCACCACATACATGAACCAAATTTCATAGACCGCATATAAATAGGTATTAGGATATAGCAACCATTCACACTCAATATGCAGTGACTCTAATTTACTCTCATGTCATAAATTTACTATACATCCATTTATTGCCACCTTCCTCCTCTGTCTAATGGTCTTTTCATAACACTGGATGGCTATACACTATGTAATAGCGAAAGCGAATCATCAAAGTGTTAGACATATACACATTACACTCTGATCTCACTCATCTATTTATAATAACTAAGAGTGCCAATATATAATCGTTATGACTACCTAGAAATTTGTATATTTATTACATCCGCCTCCACCTATCAGCCACAATAAGTCAACCTTAACTTACTGGGATTCTCACTCTCAGAAGGCCTACCGGGCAACTTTCTTAATAGCACCTAATTGAATTATGCTACTTTAACTATAGTGACTCGTATGCTATAGATGACTTTCCTATTAATACACCTTAATCATACAGCTGTTTATGCAGAATCATATAACTCATAAATATATCAATTTATTCTCTTTAACTCCCTATCATTTTTATCTCAATCATTTTAGTTATTAATGTAGAGATTTGATCACCCACACATCCCTCTACCCACTCCTAACTCATCTGTTGTTCTTACCAACCAGTCCTTCATCATCATCGACGTATTAGCTCTCTTGTAGCGAAACCAGAATTTCACTGCATATATCTTCCCTAACAAACTCAATAACTTATTCGCCCATAATTATTGATTTACTACAGTTCTCTCTTCTTAAATCTCTCATTATCCCTTTAAATTAAGGGTACTTATATATAATTACCTTGCTCTCTTACTTCAATCACCTTTGGAACTATTAACCTCTATCTACATTAAAACGCTTTATATTACGAAACGTCCTAAGTATCCAAATCAATCACAATCTCTAGCCTCCGTTGTTTAGATGCAATTTACCAGTAATTTCATCTAATACATTTACGTGGTGTGAGCGAGGCTGTTAAGAAAGATCTAGATTTTATTTCCAAAAACTTTTCTCAAACTCTTTTTTTTATTATGTTTCCATTAACCTTATGATTCATGTGTACTCGCCTTCTTGTCATCAACATGGTATAGCATACATCAGTTGATTGCTAATCTGCCCAGACATTACTTTATCATTTATCCCTTCCTTACCTTTCTTGGCACCAATCAAACCAACACAACATTCACTATCACCTGCTTTTTTATTACTTGTTCTGCTCATGTATGAGACTATTTTATATTGGGGTGCGATTGTATTTTTTTTCAACGTGATTCCTTGTGTCTCGATCACTCCCATCTTGGTTCTAGCATTGTCTCTATTTTCTGGAGTCAGTTATCAATAGCACCATCCGCCATTAATATAGCCTGCTTTTATTTCACTTATCATTATCAGAGTTTCCCACTTATTTCTGCATTCTTAACTTCTTATTCGCACGTCTTCCATTAGGTCCATGGAATTAGGACTATCCTTGATTTTCTTGTAAGTCCCCATTGTTTTTCAATATTTTTTTTTTGAGGCGCTTTCTTCTCATTTTTACCAATTCTGTTCTATCGTATTTTGATATGTAACCTTCAATTCCTTTTTCTCACTTACTGTATGCATACAGAATCTTACTTTTAGAATCACATTTTATTTTTCCTGTTCCTTATATTAAATTCCCTAAGGCATTATTTTCTTTTTGAAAACTTCATCAATTTTGCTTTTTAGTACTATATTCATAAAACTCTACTGCTTCTGTTTGCTTTAACCGCTGTGCATCACCTCTTCATTCCACCACTCCTGATAAACATATTCTCTAGTACTTACTTTTAAATGCACATTTTATCATAACTTCTTCTGCACTAAACATAACAATTGTCTATATCCGTTGCCATACTCCGCCAGATTTGGTTCAGTTTTCAACTTGTTACACATTCAATCTGATTTTTAGTCATTGTTTGAGCGCTCATTTATCTATACTTATACTCTTATTACTATGTTTGTTCAACTACTTTTCACGTTAGTTTAATTTTTATAACCTTATACCCTTCCTTCCCGTATCAAAGATTTATCGGGTGCAACTTGATCATAAATTTCTATTACTAAATCATGTCTCATAATTTTTATATTTTTTATTTTTTAAGCATTATGATATTATGATAATTAGAGCTACGCACATATTTCAAATTGCAGTAAATTACGTTGCGTTCCAGAAGTTTAAGATATTGCTAATTTATCGAGGTTTATTTTTCGAGTACTCATAATATAATTATTCATAATATTCTGGTTGAATAAGTTGCCCTATTGCTCTATGTAAGCATCTATTTTCGCTATGAATTTATCTAGAAAAGCTTCTAGGATATGTGAACTTTAAAAGAACATTTCTCAGCCGCATAAAAATGTATACTTTTTTCATGAATAATATTGACCAAGTCTAGATTTCAACCTTATGGTTGTCAATAAAGTTTCGAACTACTGTGACAAAGCTTCACCAAGTTACTATCTCAACCCTGTTAAACTTCTTTGGAAAATCTTGTCATTCCAAGTATATTTATCTTTATTTATCGTATGGTTACTCGTACAATGATGCTACTCACTCTCCTCTCTATCTCTATATCTTTACTCTCCATATATATTTCTTTATTTATGTGGTCCCACCTATCTCTCTCTCTCTTAACTCTCTCATCTCTCTCTCTCTCTTCTTACATCAATCTCTCTCTCTCTCTCTATTCAAGTCGGTGGGCTCGTGGGATATCGGCTCTCCCTCACTTTTTTCTCACACCTCTCCTCATCCAACTCTTTCCCTCCCTTTTTCTTGGTGGGATTGCGGCCTCGTATTCGTTTTAATGAATTATGAGGGCCATTTTCGTCTCCCCCCTTTCTGTGCGTGTCCGCACCGCTGTTCCCACGCACTCCCGTTGGGGACTCCCGCGTGTTTCTACCCTGCCTTGCACGAACGGGGTGGGACACTCAGGACCGCGTCTCTGCCTCTTCCCCGCTTGCCTCCCCAACAGGTGCTCCCTCTCTCCCCCTCACAGGCCCACGCCGCGTGAAGCATCTGCCGGATTTCGCTCATCCTGTTTAGTTACTTCTCCTTCTTCAAACGTTTTGCAACGAGGTTACACACGACATTCGCCGACCAACCTTCTTGTTTGTAGCGGGAAATTTCTCAAGTTGCTAACACCGCTCAAGCGTAATCTGGTGTTCAGTCAGGGAACTTCACAAGCTGAGGACACCCCTCATGTGGAAGGGCTCATATCAGACTCTTCTACCTCTCTTCTTGCCAAACCGATTACGGCTGTGCAATAGCATTTTCTGGATCCTAGCTCCACCCATTTCTTGAACCCGTGTTTAAAGCGGGTTTACACATTTATTTAAAGGATTTATGTTGCATGAAATGCTTGTTTAACGAATATAAGTTACATAAAAGAGAAAGACAGACAGTAAAATAAAATTGTACTCGTGAAACAAATTCCTGAATTCCATGAACGTCTTCTCTCGTCTTCTCTCTCTCTCTCTCTCTCTCTTCTCTCTCTTCTTTCTTCTTGTGCTTGCTATGCAAGCGATAATCCATCACTCTCGGTCTTCTTGTTCTCAGAGGTTCTTTCGTAACAGACTCCTTACCTCATTCGATCAGAATGTACTTCTTATCAAAGCTCCGAAATAGCCTCTGGAATCATCTCATCTATATCGATCCTCTCTCACGCTGGCTCTTGGCTATTGTTGGGTGTGTCCTGGTGATGGTTGTTTGCTCTTTCTGTTTACCTGAACTAGTGTGTTTTAATTCAATATTGTCTCCTAGTACTTTGTTTGTGCGCGTGTTCACCCTTATGGTGACATACATTCAGAATCTATGTACTATGAGCGTTGAAAGTGGCCGAGCAAGTGTAGTTAGAAGCACTAACTTCGAAGAGGAATCCAGTATTTCTCAAGGTAGGTTTGTGTTTTCTATGGTCCTTCTATCTTATTGAGAAGAGGTCTATAGACTATTAATAGCATCTGATCGACCTGAGAGGATAAAACAAGGGTTCAGATAGCTTATAAGTTCTTTTAGATGGAAAGTATAACTATTTTTTGCTGTGTTGTATGAGGAGAATAATTTGATTTAATTGCCAAATCCGCAGTGATTATTAAAAATAATTTTAGTTTCAAAATTTTTGAAAAAATATTTGTTATAAAATAATAAAATAAATTTTCTTTATATAGTTTAATTTTTTTCATTTTGCAAAAAATAATTTGATGATATACCACACCTCTTTGCTTTCGTTTGTGATAGTTATTTTATATGGGTTGTATCTTTTGGTTGTTACTCTCATCCTCCGTTTCTTCCTAATTTAGTACAGAGTACAAAATAATTTTATAATATACTTCTTTTCTTATCTGAGCTTCTTCCAATTTGTGTTCTCTAATGTTTTCTAACACAGTTGTAGCTTCACAGGCGGTTTTTGGGGGAAAATTCCGTCCGCCAACCCTCTCTAGTTACAAATATTATAATATAATTTATTTAGTAAGTAAGTTTACACACTTTTCAATATATTACCTTTCTTTATATCTCTCTATATTTTATAATTCTCATTCTGTCTCTCTTTTTTATACTCTCTCTATCTAAAATAAATCTATTACTCTCTATATATATCTTCATATCTATAAAAAAAACTTCTTATTTCGACTCTGTGGTCTTACAACTCCATCACGCCCTGTATACTTCCGCGTAATCGCGGATCCGATCTGCGGGAATAAGTGGAGTTTATCTACTACTCTTCGCTCCACAATGATCACGGACTAGGGCCCCTCAAATAACCGAACAACTAAACCTCACGCTCCCATTCTTCTATCATCTATTGAATACAATATATTATTTTTCATATGAGCTGTATAATGCTGTTATTGATGGTTAGGAATAATCATATTATGATGTATTACTTTTCGCTACTCATCTGTCTTTTAATAATTTATCTCCTGCAGTTCGTAACATTAATAAAACAATTTAAATTTTATTATCGTTTTTTTTTTTATGAAAAAAAAATCTGATCTTATTAACAGTTAATCTACGGTATTGTTGGGGTGCCTTAGCAGTGGGGCCATTGGCCTCCGCACTTGGTTTTTTCCTGGCCGGGCTCGCACATTGACCTCCGCTCATTTTAGGCCCACCTAACTTTAAGAGAGATCGTACCGCTCCTACATTTATTTGGACCACTGATAGGGATGTTGAGCTGTTTTCTCTTATACTTTTTTGAATTATACGTATCACAAATCCATCTTTTTTGTTTTTCTATTTGTCTACTGGGCGTTTCTGGATCCTTGCCTTTGCATATACTTTATTCGATTTTCACTTAAATTATTCATATAATATTATAAATATAAAATTCGTAATTATTTTTAATTTCTTTAGTAAATTCTCGTTATTCATTATATTCACTACTACTTTAAAAACTCCCATTACCTTACTTTTCTTTCTATCTATAATCTAAATCCCGATTGATAAGGTAGTACGAGTTGTTTAAAGTAGTCACATTGATACATTTTCTAATTTATAATAATATCTTAATTGAAGAAAATCTTATCTTATATAATTGTACGTAATATTTAGTAACTCTGTGTTGTAGTCTAACCCTAGTACGATACTCTTTCAGTTTTATCTTTATTCTCTCTCTCTTATTTATATGTTTTCTTACTTTCATTCTTTAATTTGTAAATCATATTTATTCTAATCAATTCTTCTTTTAAGTCTACAGTTTCTTCAATATATTAACAAAATTTTATTATAACCTACTCAAAATTTCTTCTATATTTATTATAATTTGGGTCTATTGTAGTTCTTTTGGTGTCATATATTATATTTTATTTTGTATACTGGCTCACAAATTCCATATCGGGTGGACTAGGGTTTTCCATCCTTTAAGTATATTTCCACCTGGCTGGGGGCTGTTGACTGGGCTCGCCGATGTCGGTAACAGTGTTTTGCACGCCGACGACGCCCATGGACTATTGGCCGTGCAAATTGTTTCTGTGGTGCTCTATCCACCCCACTCCCCACGGCACTCTACAGGCTCTGCGTGCGTCGTGTTCTCGTTGAGGTGCGGTGACTATAATTCCAACAGGAAAAGAATTCTCGGCTTTACTTTTGTCCATGTGGCGTGGACAGTCACCTTACGCGGACATCGATGCATAAACAGGAAGGCAAGGTGAAGTAACTGCCAGCATGTGAGAATGATCTTAACTTACAGTGGGTTAAAGATTTTTTGAATATTATAATATATATATATTATTCTATATCATCTTTCAATAATTATTTTGATATAACCTAATGTCACTTCGTGGTGTTATAACATCAAATGACTAGACTATCATATATAGATTTATCTAATTTTTATATTTTTATTCGTCTCTCTCTATCTAATTTTTTTAATAGTATTAATTACTACTGTAAGTTGATCACTTTTATTTCTAATAACTGTCTATATATCTATTATCTATATAATAATTTATTTTTCTATATTAATCTTTTATCTCTATCTCCTCTTTAGTATAATTAGTAGTCAGAATACTAATTATTATTTACCATTGTATCTCATATATATATATGTACTATTTATATATTC
The DNA here is from genome assembly GCA_015478945.1 of Trachelipus rathkii. Classification (NCBI taxonomy): domain Eukaryota; kingdom Metazoa; phylum Arthropoda; class Malacostraca; order Isopoda; family Trachelipodidae; genus Trachelipus; species Trachelipus rathkii. Next base: position 26,925 of record JABUQX010084363.1, read on the forward strand.
TTAAGGGATAGAAGTGCCTATCACGTAGGAGACGGAAAAGAAATCGCGGGGAGAGAAGTCGAAGAGGAGGGCAAGGAGGCGAGCGGCTGAGAAGCTAGAAAAGCGAAAGTGAGATGATGAGTAAGTGAATGGAAGGAAATATTAGTTGGCAATGAGAAAACGTTGGGAGAGAGTAGAGTATGCTGATATAATTAAGACAAAAAATGGAAGAACTTGTACAGCCCGCCCCGGAAGGAAAAAAAACCCAAGGTGGTTGTATTGATAGTTTGTGATGTGGACAGTGCCCAGGTGCCGAAGAGGACGGGAGAGAGAGGCGGAACAGGAGGAGAGACCGTGAGGGAGATTAGGAGGTACAACGGGGAGGATTTGAGGAGGGTTAAGAAATGAAAGTAGCGCCCAAAAACCATCGGTTGCACGGATGTGAATTATATGATATGTGTAGATGTGTTGCAGAGCGGAGGAGAGGGGCTGCAAGTTGATCGCTGAATTTTGAAACGATTGTTGCGCGTATGTGTTGTGTGTACCGGTTGTGCACTATAATATACTAGTTACCAGTTTATAAGTAAGGGGAAAGTGCCCCAGGAATCTCTGGAACAAATTATGACGCTCGCCTTATATGGATAATGGGAAGTATATGAAGAACTATTATTTAAAGAAAGCTAAGATCAAAATTGGAGAGAAATGATCTGGGTGAGAGCAGTATGGGTACGGGTGGTAGATTCTGTAAAGATTTAATGTTTGTTACTTTACCTATTGTATTCAGCAAAGCATGGACTATAGTTACAGAGCTATATCATATTCATAGAATTGAAGACGCATTTGTTAGTACCACAAGGAGAAGACTGTGGACGAGTTCGGGAGTGATTAATGGAGGTTGGAGGAGATGATAAAAGGAAGTAGAATACATCCATAGTGATAGCATAGTAAGGTAAAGAACGGAATATGAAGAAAGTGGTTTGTAACATACTGGAGTACGGCAGCGGTAGTGTGGTTGTTCTTCCGATTTGTTTTTAGCGCCACTGGAAGCCGCAGTATTTGATCCCAAGCTTGTAATCCCACACTCCCCGAGAAAGCTCTTCAGAAGAGATTGCGTTTGGGAGCATATATGGTATACGATGCAGATGATTGGGTTTGGAGTGAGATGGGAGAGGTTTGAGAAATGGTGCTGTTTTTTGAAAAGTTTGAGAGAAAGGATTGAATATGAATGTGGCCATATTAATGGTAGTAAGAGGGGAAAGGAGGAGGAGTTGTTAGTGGAAGTAGACGGTAGAGAGATTAGCCCTCTTCTGCTCATCGATATACATCACTCTCTAGGAGCACCATGGAAAAGAAGGGGGTTGTGCAAAGGAAATCACGAGTAGGATTGGGCAGTATCGGATTGCAGCTATGCGTCTATAGAGGCAGTTATATTATGCAAATCTTGAAGATAATATCCACAACTATAAGATCCTCCGAGCAGATATAGGAGGAGTGTTGTAGGATCATGGTTGTATGGGGACGGAGACCTGATTGCGCCGGGAAAGAGGAGAGTAGACTTAGAAGGGAGACTAATGTGGTTGTAGCGAAAGTGAATTGCGATTAACGACAGAGGAGTAGGTGGCAGACGTGAGAAAGAGAGTCGAGCCGGAGTGATTGCGTGGTTTGGGTGTGTGTGAATACTGGATGATAATGTGGATGCTGCACCAGACTGAGATGGTGGGACACTTGGAGAGTATGCCCAGGGAGAAGAGAATTGACAGCAGAGGTGGAGGTGGGAGCCCCGGGGAGGAGTGAGACTGATTTGGGAAGGTGTATAACGGCGGGAAAGGGACACAGTAGAGGATTCATGGAGAGCACCCCAGTGCCCTGAATGGATGAGTTGTGGGGATGGGATGTGATGGATAGTAACATAGATGGAAGAACCGGAGGTTGGCTCCATGACAAGGCTCGTAAGCCTCACTCGGGAGAGGTGTAAGATCATATAATTTATAATATATATTATATACTATAATTATAATATATATATATATATATATATATATATATTATTAATATATTATATAAATAGATACTATATATATAATATGTCATGTTTAATGTTAATATCATATAATAATATATTATATATATATTATAATATATATTATATATATATATATATTTTTTATATATATATATATTATATATTATATAATTTATATAGTATATATATATATATATTATATATAATTTTTTTAATAAACTTCAAGAGTAAACATCGCATCTCCTGCATCTACTTTAGATCGATCCGATATATCATCTTAAGATCCGCATCCGCATCCGCATCGAGGAGCATCTGACATCGATCCATATAATTATATATATTTTTTAAATATATCATATATATATATATATATATAATATATATATTACTTAAAATATATATATATTATATAATATATATATTATTTTATATATAATTATATATATAATAATTATATATTCCTTTATTTAAGTAAGGACTGGAATAGTAATAACTTTTCATAAATTTTTCACAAATATTCATAAAGTTGCAAGATAGATAATAATAATAATAATATTAATATATAATTATTATAATAATAATATAATAAAAATAATTCATAAAATAAAATATTATAATATAATAATAAATAATAAACAAATAATAATAATAATAATAATAATAATAATTAATAAATAATATAATATAATAATAATAATAATAATAATTATAATAATTAATCATAATATAATAATAATAATAATTAATAATATCCCCACTTATAATATGATATAACCTATCAGACTTAAATAATTTAGGCTTGACCTAGCAGTACTTTGCTGCTTGCAAAGATACTTACAAAGGATAATACCTAATTAAACAGGCCTGGGAAGCGGAAGTTTTTTTCCCCGGCTCGTGCTGCTGTCCATCATCTTTTAAGTTACGGCTCGGCTCAGAATTTTAAAATTAACGGCTTCACGGCATTTAACTTGTTCCGGATCTGCTCCGCACTAGTTATAATTCTACCATTTACGTTTGAAAATCATTAATTTGTTAAAATTCTGACATCAACGATGTAAAGTTTGTAAAGCGAAAATGTTTTTTAAATTGGATTATGTTTTTAATTAAACATGAAACTATTTTATAGAAAATAAGAATTTAGAAATATACAGAAAACGAATAATTCACTTTCATAAAAAAAAAATTCCAATTCGAAAGAAGAAATTATAATCAAGTTTTAAAATAATTTTTTATTTTTTTTTCTAAAAAGCATGATAAATTATATTTTAGTTTCATCTAAAGTTAAAATAATTATCATTGAACTCTGAGCGCGGCTGCTGATAATTTTTCAAAACAGATTATATATATATATATATATATATATATATATATATTATATATATTATATATATTATATATAATATATATATATATATATATATATAATATATATATATTATATATATATAATTATATATTTATATTATATATATTCATTTCTTCCTAAATTTTTCAATAATTTCTCTTTGAAGCGCTGACAATATGTATATGAATTTATTCAAACAATTGTTCTTAAATAAATTCATCATACCTTTAACGATGTCCTTAGATCCGAATTTATTATTTTTAAGCAGAAATAAGCTCTCACATTCCTTGATAGGAGGCAAGCTGTAATTGGTGCAAGCGGGCACTTACCAAATTTTTAAGGATAGCATTGTTACTCCTTTAACTGTTTAACTTTGATTCCGGTTCCTATTTCATTATTCCTCTAAGCTTATGTAATTCTACTTTTATTTTTCTAGAGGATTTTTTAGGTTGAATGTCTTTTACTGGTAGACTGTCTTTTTTCAGTTTTTCATCGCTTTTCTGCATGCTCCAAATTTTCCCATTATCTGTCAAATTTGACTTCTTCATATTCACAAGATCTACATGGGAGAATTCTGAAAACTGCTGAATTCTGACTCCGGGCTCAGATTTCTGTTTGATGTGTTATTTATTTTAGTCCAGTTTACAAAGAGGATCCTAGTTTTATATCAATTTCAGTACTCAGAGAGATTTGACAAATGATGGCGCATAAAAGTATTTTATTTTCAGTTAACATTCCTTTCCTTCTTTCTCTATTCATGGAATTTTTTGTCATTTGCTTAAATCCCTTCTCTTTAATTTTCCTGCCGTCAAGTTCTGATTGAGTAATTTTTGTTGTAAAGTATGGTGTTTATAATTTTCGAAAAGTTCTACTTGTTCCAATGACTGTCGGAAGAGGAAAGATTAACACACAAAAAATCTCCATCTGAAGGCGAGACTGATCTTGAGAACCTTTAGACACAGAATGTATTTCCATCTTGTCTCTTGACCTAAGATTGCCACTTTCCAGCTTGGATCTTTAGAACTTCATTACTTTTTTGGGGTACGTTTGCTTTTGCTAATTGTTCGCTTCGACTTACAGATTTGCCGTAATGAGTATTGTGGGAATCAAGAACTGTTACTGTAAAAGATGAACTCAATCTATGATGTGAATTTTTAAGCGTCATCGAACATAGTCTTTTATAGTTTTATCAGTTCTTCTGAAAAAAACTATTACCGAGGAACAAAAGGTGTAAGTGTGAATACGTGAATTTTATATGAATGTCAAAAACGAGAAGTAATGTCTATTTATTTTTTCATCGTACTAACTTTAACCCGGCATTATTTAAAATAGCCTAATTCCCTTGTTATAATTCGCAATTCTTCAAAAGTCAGTACAATTCTTGGATGAAATCGCTGAGATGTTTTGTTGATTGGTATTTTTTATGCTAGTTTTAGAATATGTTTTTTAATCTTCATCACAAATTAACTATTATTTGCAAATAATTAGGTTTGCCATGGTAGCATGCATTTTTTAATGCCACAGAGTCCTTTATTCATTTTTAAGTTTATTTTTTTGCTTATCGCTTCTTCTAGGACTATTTAAATATTTCCGGTCTAAAGTTATTCAGTTCGAGCATGACCACACAGTAGAAACTTTTCCTAAAACAAACTTATGGTTCCATGTTTACACCATTAATTCATTGTACGTTGCATTTGCGTCCCTTTGACATAGACATAAAGTTTTTAAGCATCCGAAAATTTTCACTACAGTCTAATTTTTTGAATTAGGTTTATCCTGATTATAATAACTTTTGCTTCACCTGTCTTTTTAACAATTGCAGCAATGTCTGGATGGAAAAGCGTTTTTAATGTCGCTTAATTAAGGATCAATAGATTGTATGTGTGACATGATATGGTAAGTTAGGTAGACTCTTTTTGTGCATGATCGACTGTGTTTCCATGGTTAACTATTTCATATTGACAAATGGAAGTATTTTTTATCTTCAGAGTGAGTACTTTATTCAAGTACTGAGGTGTTTGATTTTTTGGTTTAGTTAACATGATTTTTTAAGGATATTAAACTTAATTAATTAGTTATCTATAGAGAATCTAATTTTTTTTATTAAATAGTAAATTTACATAGGCAAGTCCAACTGTCGGGCTTCTTCCTACTATATATATTATATATATTATATATATATATATATATATATATATAATATATATATATATATATAATTATATATATATATAAATATATATATATAATATATTATATATATAGTGGCGTATTTAGGGGGGGCCAGGGGGCTGGCCCCCCGAATTAATTAGACTAAAAAATTTAAAGATCATATCCGTTTAATCATATATAGTGCAGGATGTTAAATATTTTATATAATTTCGTCGCAGTCTAGGAAAATCTCGTATGTTCCTTTAGTTACACTAACCCCCTTGAGTGCAATCAAGAAATTACATATACAAGTTCCTATTTACAACCCACAGACTTAATATCTCACATTTTTACAAAAATCTGTATTTTAATAACGCTTAAGCGAGATTTTCAGAAAATCTTTAAAATTCTTGATTTTCGCGGAACACTTGCTTGACTGTTAACAAATTTCAGCTGACATTTTAAGGCAAAATTGAATTTATGTTAAAATATAATTAATATATAAAATAATTAATTACATAAATCAATTAATTTAATCAATACAGAAAACATAGGTGGGAAAATACGATACAATTACGTAGCAACAAATATTGTTTAAAAGCCGATGACGGAAATTATGATCAAAGCATTGGAATTATTGAAGATAAGAATAATTGAAAGTAATTAATTTGCTTCATTTAAAATAATCAGAA
>JABUQX010084364.1:2500-10000 GCA_015478945.1 Trachelipus rathkii
TATGTTGATGGTGTGTGTGTGTGTTTTGTATATGTATATGTATTAATGTATGTATTACTGTGTGTGTATTCTATTGTATTGTGTATTATATATATTTATTAAAATCTTTACGGATTCAATATTATTTTTTTAATTTAACTTCACAATTCGAAAAAATAATTGACAAAGAGCAAATAAATAGGAGAGCACTAAATAAAATAGGAGTTTATTTACATATGATAATTAATTATGGATTATTTAGATTATAGAAAACAACTGTAACATACGATCTCACATGAAGAGAAGTTTGAAGCAAAGCCTTGTAACCATTAGTATATATTTCAATGCGATCAGAACGATGTGAACAATACGTAATACGAAGTCGACGTGGGTACTTTCTTCCATCTGCAACAAGTGCAAACTATTTATTACAACTATCTCAAGTATTTCGAATAATTATCATAACTAAATGTATTAGAAAATTTACAATAATAAGGCCATGATTATAATTACTAATAATCATTGTATAAAAGTAATTTAGCATTTAGTATTTCACTTAATACGATAAATTAATTGATTAAATTTATTATAAAAGTAGATATTATAATTCAATATAAATTAATAAGTAATATTAAAATCGACCAAGAGACTAACAATGAGTAGGGATAGAGGGACCAAACAAATAACCTTTTCGTAATCTATGTAGAGTTTCTGCGCTGACTTTAGGATTAGAAATAGGTCCTTTCTATGAGGTTCAAAGTAAAGCGGTTACCTCTTCAACCTCCTTTGCTAGATTTTAGTTCTGGGTGGTGATTGGGAAATTATTGTAACAAAATGACCCTTCCACTCTTGCAAATTGCAGCTTATCCACGTTTGATTCTGGTATCAGATATTTCACAAACATGAAAAAAGAATATAAATGAGATTAATTTTCTCAAATTTATGCACACCCTTTCGATTTAAATTGTGATAGTACACACCGGTTGATTAGAGTAGCTATGAGAAAAGCTACTACTAATTCCAAATTCCAATGTTGCTTTATTTCGAACTATGTTGAATATAGATTGAAAGGGAGCCGGCTTGAAATTAAATCTTTACACAAGCTTCGTGAATTTTTGAGGCAGCGATTGGTCACGTCCTTTTCTCACGAAAAATATAAAAGAAAGAGCCAAGAATATATCCAACTTCCTTCGATTAGCCGTCCCCCTCCCTCTCTAATCTCGGGTGTTTTTTCCATGTAACGATATATTTTTCTTAAATCCTCCGAGGGGAGAGGCATGGAACCTACTTAAAGTAGGGCGTCATAAAACAAAAGGAAGATTCAAGAAGACGATTCTTCTTCAGATTCGTCTGATGAAATAACAAACTGTCTTCTAGCAGCTAAAGCAGCTCTTCTGATAGGCCGATCATTTCTTCTGTTCATTTGACTTGAAGGATTTGCATCAGAAGAGGCTGGAGAATCATTAGCTCTTGCAGGAGGCGCTGCAGGTGCAGAAGACGCAGATTATGTACTGGTGGATACATTATGGGTAAGAGACAGTTCAAGTGGGTAGAGAAGTTTGATGGGGATATAGGTTGCTTGACCTGCCAGGTAGTGTCTGACAAATAACGAAGCCGTTAACTTTCCCATCATCTCCAGGCTAACAGTTGTGCGTGTGGACTATGCCATCTGCAGAAGGGTCTGTTCCTTGCCAGGACTCCCTGATTGAGTATTAACAATCACCCACTTGTTACCAAGATTGGTCCCCACCTTGATTTGATAGTAAATCTTGCTTAGTCTCTCAAAGACTTAGCAGATACTCATATATACCAACGAGTTTCAACTCTTCAAATTTCTCTGAAGATAGCTTCGAGAGGACTTCATAAGATCTTCTTCGAGCTTTTTTGTGGAGCGAAGCCCAAAAAGGTTCTTCTGACACCATTGCCTGCAATACCATACTTGTTCTTGAATGGAGCTTTTAAACAAAACAATTGGGCGTGACGGAGGAATCAATCATTATCACTTGAAGTGTAAGTTAGTGGCCGAGAATTAATAGCGTTAGTGATGTCTGAGAGTACAGTGATAAAGTCAAAATACTCTAAAGAAGACCGACCTATAGTCTTGTACAGACAACTTTTGACTATACGTAATAGTCTTTCCCACAGGCTCCCGGTCCATGGACTATAAAGAGGAATGCGCTTGTGAGTGATGTGATTCTTTCGCAGCAACTCCCTACCCTCTTCAGATACAACAAATGTCTCCATCGCATCTGTTCCTTGACTGAATGTTCTGGCATTATCACTATAGACAATATCAGGAACACCATGAACATTAATGAAACGCTGAAAAGATTGTACAAATGATTTTGATGACATATCTGGTACTAGATCCAGATATATTGCTCTAATATGGAGACAAGTGTATATGATTAGAAACATTTTTTGAGATTGATTGGAACCTTTGGTCTTAACCCACCAGTGCTTTGTAAAGTCTACTCCTACATGTTTAAATGGACGGAAAAGATCTACCTGAGCTTTAGAAAAATTTGTAAACTTAGGATACTGGAAAGCAAAAGTATTAAATTTTTTACAAACCACACAATCAGAAAGAATTTTTTTAATAGCCCCTCGAGCTGATGTTATCCAATATCCTTTAAGGCGGATTCTTGTCAGTGTGGCTTGAATGCCTAAATGTTTGCATGCAAAATGAGCATCTCTCACTATTAGAGTGGTAAGATGGTGATTTTTACACAACAGCACAGGGTTAAGCACCTCAAATTTATAGAAATTAGATCGAGACAAACGACCCTTGGTTCTTAAAATACCATTATCATCAAGAAAAAGATTCAATCTGTTTACCAGATCAGGAGGTTTCTCACTCGTAGATGGATCAATTTTAGCCCTTTTCAAAAAAGAAATTTCCTTCGCAAAAGACTCCTGTTGCATGATTTTTATGCAATACAAAAGAGCTTTCTCATCACAATTGATATTATTGCTAATATCTCTTGTTTTAGCCAAAAAATCTGAAGAGCAGAGCACAAACACGAAGAAGAGACCCCAAACTTGAAAATTTTGACATATTTATTACGGGAGGATCTTTGGCTTCCTGAACTATGGAAAATACGGGGGTCACTGGATCGATTCCTGAATTTCCCAATTCAAAACTAGGCCAATATGAAGACTCAGAAGCAAGCCAATCCGGCCCAGAAGACCAAAACTGAAGTTTTCTCTTGAATTCAGAGAGGGTTATTCCTCTTGTAAGTAAATCGGCGGGATTTTCTTCTGATCGCACATACAAAAATTTTGGATGAAGTGAAAATTCATTTTTTAATGAAGAAACCATGAGTGATATGTCCTGAATGCGGTTCCTCACAAAAATTTGCTTGTTCTTTTGTCCTTTGTTCAGAATCCATTGCAATGTTATTTGCGAATCAGAAAAAAATATTGACGGTCTGAAACTGAACATCAGGAAAACTTTTCAAAACTGAAGGCAAACATTTTAATGCAAGAAAAACCGACATCAGTTCTAAACAAGGCAATGTTCTTCCTTTCAGAGGAGCAACTTTACCTTTAGCCCATAAAATCTGAGGATCCTTCAAGCTTGAAGAAATATATACCACAAACCCATAGCACTGTGTGCTAGCGTCACAAAAAATATTCAAAGACAAGTTTTCATCTGATGACTCAAAACATGATCTTGGAAACGTTATTTCATTAAGGCCAGACAGATCCTTTCGAAGCTTTTCCCAGGAAATTTTTATTTCTGGGTCCACTTCATCATCCCATTTCATTTCTTTTTCCCATGTCTTCTTCATGAGAAGACGTCCACGAATAGAAACAGGAATAAATAATGCAAGAGGGTCAAACAATTTTGACACCTCAGAAAGTAGTTGCCTTTTGGAAGTAATGGACTGAAGTGATACTTCACTCAACTTGAGAATGTCCTGTTGAGGATCATACAGATAACCTAATACTCTTTCCTCGGCGCACTGATGAGCAGAAAGTTTTCCTTCACTTTTAAATAAAGCCCTGAGCTCAGGGTTATTAGTGTTCCACGAAGAAAGGTCAAAACCACCCTCTTTCATACGAGAGATGGCCTGGAAAGAAATGTTTTTAAGTACGTCCTCAGAAGAATGTGTAAAGCAGAAATTGTCAACATATAGATTATTCTTCAGGAGAAATGAACAAAGATCAGAATTATACTGATCAGCATGATGACGAATGACTGCATTCAAAACGAAAGGACTTACTGCTAATCCAAATATGATGGTAGTATAGCGATAAGCCACAATCCTACCATTTTCTTCCCATAGAAAACAAAATCTATTTTTGTCCTCCTCCAGTTTGAGACGTATCTGCAGGAAAGCTTTGGAAATATCTGCCAATACAACATATTTGTTGGTCCTAAAAGAAATAAGAAGGCGGAAGAGAGAGTTCAAAAGATCGACTCCATGATATGAGGCTTGATTTAAAGACGGAGATCCACCCACTCTTAAACTACAGTTGAAGACAGGGCGCAGTTTTGTTGTAACTTGCTCAGCAGTCTTTATTACAGGACGGTGGGGTATGAACTTGAAGTTATTATAGTTTTGAGGTGATACTTGAATGGGTTCAATTATCCCCTCCCTCTGGTACTGTTTGAAAACATCCCCATATGCAGATGAGAGACCCTGCTTTTCCAGACGTTTTTTAACTCCACGCAATGTAGCTAAAGCTACATGATAATTAGAAGGCACTTCATTGAGAATATTTTCATACCAGGGTAACTCTACATGATATTTTCCGTCTCTAAACTCGATTGTCTGATAGAATTTTTGAATGAACACTTCGTCGATGGAGCCCTGATCTGCTGTTTCATTTATACCTAATGATTCGAGGCTGTAGATGTTTTCTAGGCCCAAATCGACATCTGCATGATTATGTGTATGCAGAAGAGGGTCAAAATAAGATGCAGAAGGATCGATGATGGTGTTCACTAAGCTTTCGGGGACTTTTGCTGTTGTCAGTTTAGAAATGGACGAAGTAAGTGTTCTACTATCCTCCTGTCACGATCTCCCTTGAGGAGAGGTTTCAAAATCAGATTGCTCTTCTCCAAAAATAACCAATCTCTGAGAGGGGGTCAAAAACGATTTGGCTGGGCCAAATGGGACAAACCCATGGCAGGTTTCAATGGCTCTACCTTTCAAGCACTCTATGATTTTGAAGTGCTTCATTGAAGAGATGACATCAATTCCAATCAAACCATCCACATTATATATCTCTTCTTCTTTGATTTTACCTACGTAATAATTTTATCTTTGTCATGATATCATATCTGATTATGCTGAAGACAAGCACAAACATTCATTGCAGTCAGCTCTCTGTGAATCTAACATCCAAGACTTAGAATCTTAAAACAGATTTTTTTATGAAATTTGAACAACAGATGTTCATATCTAGGTCGACTGTACGAAATGACCTAACCTGTTCCCCCAAAAATGTCTTAATGGAACTGGTGTGCACAGGCAGAGAATCCACTTCTACTTCCAATTTATTTAAAATACAGCTATTGAAAAAACTTAGCTGCGAACCAAAATCCAATAACACTCTTGCAGTTACAATTTTATTTCCTCCCTCTTTTTTATTTTAAGGGATATTGTAGGTAGAATTTGGCCAGATGAAGTGTTACCTGTATTTATACAGATATTGCTTGAACCAACATCTTCATCATCAAGAACTTGAGGCACTGAAGAAGTAGATGGCTGACTTGTGGAGACATCTGCACGATCTCTTTTTGCTTTACTCTTTGCATTTGAAGAACAAAGAGCAGTTATGTGAGCACCACTCTTGCATGTGCCACAAGGACGACTAAGGCCAAATCTTTTTGCAGGGCATTTGGAAGATACATGTTTCTTGCTGGAACAGTTTGCACACATTCCTAGTTCTATGCAGCGCTCCCTTCGTAAGCTACCTGTTGGGTAAACTTCACAACTACTCATCGGGTGTTTTCCATTACAAAGTTTGCATTCCATAAATGATGAAGCAGAAGAAGGAATACCACCTCCTGAAGAAGTGGAAGAAGAAGACTCTTTTGGAATGATAACTTTAGACTCTTTAGACTTTTTTACACTTGTAGTGTTGAAGGAAGAAGTTCTTCTCTCTTTATATGAAGACTTCTGTTGTGAAAGGGCATTTTTATTCTTCTCTTTGGCACCACCAGCAGTTCTATTTCCTGTCCTTTTCAAGGGACTTCCAAAGATGACTCTCTTAGTACTGCAAAACCAAATTGATTGGAAGGATACTCACATCTGATGTTTTTTAGTTGAGAATCAACGCAGGAATATAGGAGGATGCTTGTCAGTCACTAAATGACTAACAAGACGGTTACCTGCTGTTTCCTCCTCCAGGAAGTCCAAATCGAACTCCTTCAGTTCATGCAAGTTTGCACGAACTTCTGACACAAAGAACCGAGTAGCCTCTAAATTCTTATTGTCCAAAACTGGTGCTGAATCAATCTTGTGAAGAATTGTGTCCACTAGAAAGGGCACGTCCAGATACACCTCCTTCAGGATTTTGATAGCCACAGAATAGTTCTCATCAACATTAGTCAAGTGTTGAACATCCTTTAAAGCAAAATTTTGAAGATGACTTTTCAAATACTGTAGTTTGGCTGCGTCAGAAAGGTCCTTCCTACAGCCGTATACATTTTCAAAGGACAGGAGAAAGGATCTAAACGAATGTTTATCATCTCCACCAGAAAAGTTTTGACACTTAAGAGCTGGAATTTTAAGTTCTTGTTGTGGCTTAAAATTCTTCAATATAGAATGTAATTCTTTTCGTGAGACCGAATCACCCTCCTGCGAAGAAGCGGACTTGTGGGACGAAACGTTGGCAGTCGGTCTGATTTCGTGAATTATCCTCTGCAATTGTAGATGATAATGAGAAGATTTAATAACTTCTTCATTTAAGAATGTTGCATCGTGTTTCATGAGATCAGACTCGCAGATCTTTGCTTCGATGTCATTGTCATATTGTCTCACCTCCTCCAGACGAAGATTTACCTCATCCAAGATAGCTTCCAGCAGGGATGGACTGGAATCTTTAGAAGATTCCTCTGAGAAGGGCTTAAGCAAAAGCGTTATTTTGCGCTTTATGATGCCTCTTGAACGTCGCAATGGTTGTACTTTTTCTTCCACAGCCTTTACGAGGCTTTTCTTTTCCTCTTGATTGATGGATTCCTCTGTATTTTTTTCCCTATGTCGCTGAATGATGGTGTCTCAATGACATCTCTAGGAATTGCAGATTCAGGAATAGCGCTCTGCTTCAGTCATTTTATCGGACGTGAAAAGAGGAAAAGGAAGGAAAAGTATGAATTTTATAGAAAAGCAGGAAGTAAACGTAGGGAAATAGCGGGAAGGAATTGTTACAAACGCAGACCTATTTTTTTGTTTAAAAGCTTGTTTCGTTATATAGCACACCACACCGCGACGGTCTTTTCCAATTTTTCCAAAAATATACTGCAAATACTAATTCACGAATTAGAGAAAAAAGGAAAAGTATGGA
>JABUQX010084364.1:22500-25276 GCA_015478945.1 Trachelipus rathkii
TTTATTTTTAAAATGTTTGTTAAAATATTCGAGGCTTAATTAACTTATTTTGCTAACCAATTTTTTTTAATTCTATTTTACTAAATTTAAAACAAATAATTTATAGACAAAATTAATGAAAATTAAAAGCAAAATAAAACTATATTAATTTGATTTGAAGATCATATTTCAATTGGAAGGTAGTGCTCAAAGTCATATTATATTTAGACAATTCTAAAAAATCAGGGAATTGTTCGAGGAGTAGTTTAAACTAAATACAACCAGCTTGGAAGTAGTAAATTACCTGTATTTCCTATTAAAATATTAATAAAGAATACAAAAATAATTTTATTTGGAAATGTAGTAGAAAAAGTAAACATGGCTTAATCCTTCGAAAATGACGGCTTCAAACTGTCGACAAATGCTTGTTTTGTCGTCTGGGTCGGAACCAACTTTCTGTTTGCTTTCACTACTTGCAGCAACAACAGTTTTTCTTCTTCATCGTTTGTTAAAAGTTTATTAAACTCTTCAAATAGTTTGACTCCACGTTCAGCTATGTTATTTACAACTTTGAGGCTTTTGATGATTGTTTCCCCTCTAATGTAATGTTGATTGCTGCTCCATTCATTCGGATGTGTGTTCAAAAAAACTTGCATTTATTTTCAGCTTATCAAACAACTGGAATTATCTTTTTGAGCAAAATCAGCCAAATCAGCCAAATTTTCAGGCAAATCGCCAAATCAACCAAATCAGCTTGGTTAGTTAAAAGTGCTGAGTCTCCTCTTACCTTCCGGTCTGCAGGCTTACATTTCATCTTATTGGCATTTGCCATCTTGTCCGCACTGGACACTTTCTCTGAGAATAAACTCAAACCAACTAGTTCATCCGAAAGGTACCAAAGATGAGGTTTTAGAAAATTTCTCACAACCTCACTTATTTCAGTATCAATGTCTTGGTATTGTGTCATGTCCTTCCACAGGGAAAGATCTGACCAAGGAGCATTTGTAGCCATAGGGGCTCCAATCCAATATTTTACGTACACAAGAGCTCCAAATTTTACAAAGCGTTCTAACTGAGATTTTTCCTTTTAGTACGTGTGGTTTGAAACCGTCTTCCTCACGAAACAAGTGAATTTTGATACCGTATAGCAGCTTCGCCATCCAACGAGCATAGTGTACTGCACCTGGAGCTCTCCAGTGAACTTTGGCTGGAGTATGGCCCAGAACCAAGTAAAGAGAGCTCTATTAACTCCATGTGGTCATCTCTGGGTTGGTTCTTGCTTCCTACGGCAACTAATAAAACATTGACTTCAGAGTTTAAAATCTTCACTGCCAGAAAATCTCCCAAAGGCTGATAATTTTCTTGGTCTATAAAATGCCATGCTGCCTTGAATCTTTTGAATAAAGGTATATCAAGGGAACTGGAATTTCCAAAGCAGAAAGTAAATACTTTACTGAGAACGATTTCTAAAATGTGGTGTTTGCATGCTAGCTATAATAATTCCTTTTTAACTTTATGTTCCAGCAAAACACAAGCTCCATTTTTCAATCCTGTCTTAACTGTTGTAGTGTCAAAACACATGCCTACTATCTTGTTACCCAAACCCCATTCAGTTAGGACATTAAAAACTGCATTCGCTGCATTTACGCCAGTACCACTTACAAGTCTCTCGCACAATATCCCTTCACGCAAGTCCAATTTTTATTATTTCCTTTAACCCTCATCTCCTGCAGATACTAAGCATCCTCCGCTCAGGCAAGTGACCCATAGGAGAGCTCACTCAGATAAAGATACAATACGAAATTACAACACTTTAATCAACTTGTGGCCCAAATCATCAGGAATGAATCTTCTCATCCCAATGAACAATGACGGGATAGTCAAATAGAAACATTCTTTATTTCTTCAAACATCAAGTTTGTCTTGCTTCTTTCCTTTTGCGTTGATACTAGGCTTCGTGAAATCGGCAAATAACTGGATCATGACCCAGTCTGTTTGGCAATAAGGGGGCCCTTTATCTTGAGGCTTGCCCATCAAAACTTTATTGCCGATCTAATGCCATTACAGTGCTCGAACACTGTTAGAAATTAAAAACAAATTTCTTTGCAATTGGTTCAGATGCAAATCTGTACATGATCCCTTTGTTTTAGATACTGATCGCCTATACAGGCCTTCTGCTTGATCTTCATCTTCGACCAGGATTCAGAATTTCCTGATGAATCCCTCTGTTCTGATGGTGAAATAGTCGCAATTGGGATCGCCGGGACGAAGGAAATTTTGGCCTCTGTTGCCTTTTTTCCAAGTCCTCCTCTCTCGTTTGTTCTTTCAATCTTCTTTTAAGACTTCTTTCTTGTTTGTTGCTGTATTTCTTGTCTTCTGATGAAAAACCCATATTTCTTTCTGCCCTTTGATCAGTTAAAAACTCTCTGTCATCATCTACTTTGCACATAGTAAGTGCTTCATTGCGAGCAATGTCAAATATCTTATCAAGTTGCTCTTGAAATGATGTTTCACATTTCTTTTGGGCATCAGACATTCTTCCTTTATTTTTTTTTTGGCAGAAGCTATTCAGAGTGTACTTTTTTAAGCTTATCAACACAATATTTTGTAAGTCTAATTGGTATAGTGGCCTTTTGCCACACTGAAATTAATTTGTCTATAGTGTAGTGACTTGAGTTTCTCACAGATTTTTTTCATTTAGAAAAAAATGGAATTTGAGAAGAACTTGCCTTAAAGTTGGTAACTGATTAAATCTAGTTACCTCTGAAACCTATCAAAAATACAGTGTTCACTTGAC
>JABUQX010084365.1:0-22500 GCA_015478945.1 Trachelipus rathkii
AGTTATTTATTAAAATACTGAAAAGCGTTAAATCATATTTTATAGATTAAATAAATTACAAACTGTGTTATAAGCATTCAAACAAAAATATTAATATAATATGAAAATTTATGTGTTTATTTAGTTATATTATATTAAAATATGACATTGAGTATTAATCAATATATAGAATCAATTTAAATGAAATTATAATGAATCAATTAAGAGTCATTTAAGCATGTGAGTTAGAGAAGGTGGTCAGAGGCTGGGGTAGGGTGGGGAGGAGTGGTGATAATTAGTTGGGATGGTATAAATACTTTAGCGGGAGAGACTTCTGGAGGCTTTGGAGGTTCTGGAGGCTGGTTTGATGATTATATATAAAAACCGTTAATTATTTTTTATTTAAGTTTATTTAAATTTATTATAAAAAGAATAAAATAAATTAATTTAATATATTTATTGATTGTTTTTTTATTATTTTATAGTAAATATTATAATTTTTATTATTATTTAATTTTTTTAATATTTTTTATTTATTTTTTAATTTTTAAAAAAAAATAAATAATTTTTTTTTTACGATTTTCGCAAACTCTATATTTTCCGAGTTTCTGACGTCCTTAATAGAACATTAATATTTTTACTTTTGATAAACTATAATTTAATATGGTAATTACTAGACGATTATTTTATATTAACTATCGGACACTATGCACAGGTAAGTTACCCGCACGTAACGGATGCAGATCTGATCAACAGCTACTTCCTCCTCCTGTCTGCCTTCAAAACTGTTTCCTTCTCACTCGCTCTTATTCCATTCACTTATATTCTTTGTCACCTTATTAACACCATTAGCTTTCTATCGCTTTCCATTCATTGACGTCCTCTGTAAATTATTTTAGCACTTCTTGTGCTTTTTTTTTTCAGAGCTGGGACCTAAAATTATAACTTTCTCTCGTGGATTTAGGGGGCCTTTAGATACTACTATAGTTCATTATTTAACTTATTTAAGCCATCAATGTATTCGAGTCGTCGTAGGTGGCGCATACGACTACGATTCCGTTAGTTGTATACTGGTGTTTAATGTTATCCAAAGCCTTTATTTATAATTTTTGTTTTTGTTGTGGAATACAATTCTTCGGGGAAAAGGGATTTTCTTTGGGTCATTTATCACTCAGAGGAGAGTCGTGTGGATTTAAAATGTCTACACTTGGGGGTAATATAGAGGTTCACTAGAGAGAATCGGCTCGCAGCCACCGATAACACCGAATGCTAATATCACTAAGCCATTCTCAAACACACTTAATAAAAAACTATACATATAACACTAAGCAAACTCAATTCCAAGCTACTCTGAATGCCTCTCACTATGCATACTTATACATCATTCATCACAGCAATACAGTAGTGTCGTACATATATTTAATAAGGGGGTGGGGATGCAGCCCCTTTCGGGGGACCATGGGACTGTACTTTTTCGTCTACGACGAGTTGTTCACCGTCACCATCTAACCTCCCTCTAAATTTTAACCCGATATGATGAACTCTAAACTACTATATGATATATCCAGGTAATTCTCTGGGTTTTTGGGAGCTCATTAGGCTGAAGCAGGAGTCGGAAAGGCCTAAAAATAATTTCACCTATATATTTATGGAATACTAGTATAGGTACCCCCATAAGGTACGTACATTATGCTTATGAGGTCACAATAAATGATTTTAATTAAAGGACAATTATAGTGCATATTAAAAGAACGTGGTTCGGTCCTCACTCATATCTTATTAGATTTAGAAACAGGGTCTCACTTATGGCAGGTACATATAGTAATAATAGTCCTGATAACTGGGCAAGGAATCATTTTGGAAATAAGTTAGGTTCTATGTGGTGAGTGGGGGATTGCTGATAAGATAAGTGGAATATTAACTCACAAATTTCACTTATCCTACTTCAAGTACAGAGTGAGATAAATAAGTATAGGATAAATACCCTTTATTGGATATAATATATCGACTTACAGGAATATTTTTGCAGAAAGAGCAGAGACGAAAAGAAGAGAGAGCAATTTGAGAGACGACAAGAAGATGCAAGTAGAGTAAGAAAGAGACGGGAATAGACGATACGCTAGACGAGATGAGAGTAGAAGAGAGAGACGTCTGGTCAGCGAGAGGAATAGGCGGCTCGCACGGCACTTGATAGCACGACCGCGAGGTGCTGCACACAACACGTGGCGGTGAAGGAGAGTCGATGGTACACGCGCATGCGGCTGCTTTTAATATGTACGGTGCGAGGGCGGAGAATGGACCGCATGCACAGGAAGGGACCAAAGGGTTGAGTACGAATGACACTTAGATTGGACCCTGGAGATTTTTGAATGCGGAAAAGGACGGACTCAAAAATTTGAGCTATCAGCAGTGAGCTCACAAATTTTTCGTACGTAGAATATTATTTAAATAATAAAATTAATTAATTAAATAATTTAATTAAATTACATTGGTTAAAAATATATTAAATTAACTACTATTAAACTTTGTTTTACTGTGTTAGAATAATTAATTAATAATAATAATAATTAAAAAACTAAAAACACTAGTATTAATAATTAATTTAATATCAAACCCATTCGATTTATTCAACCTGTATCTAGAATGGAAAACTTTAGGACCTAACTGAAACTACAACGTTATCATTCGGACGATTCAAAAATAGGGCCGGTACCGATACAGTTATTCAGCTTATATGTCACTTTCTAGTTGAAGTTAGAGGTACCGCCCTTAATATTATTAATTACATCACTTAATAGCGTACTTGGATTTAAACATCGACATATGAATCAGCTTTTACTCACCTCAATTAATAATCATCCACTAATATAAGTATTTTCGCAAGTTTTTAAGATTCACGTAATATGACTCTAAGAGTTTTTTCGAGATAATTTCAGCTTTGTGCTAGGATATACGTTATTGATCTGCGCTTTTCCATAAAGGACTCACTTATATCGGAAAAATCTGGAATTTTATAGGCAATTTACAATTTAGGTTTTAATACTCACACGATGTTGTACTTTGGATGAGTATTAGGATTAAAATAGGAGACAATCACGGGGCTCGGGATTAGGAAATTTACGATAATGTTAAAGCGTAAAAAAAAAAAGGTGTCGGGGTGTGAGGAATAAGATGAAAAAAACGCCGGTTAAGAAGGAATACTGGTTTTTGGTGCGTATTATAAAAATAGAGATGAGAACTCTAAATTATGACTAGTAATGTTTCACAAGGTTACCTTCCGCTAGTACAAATCGCCCATCTATAGTTATCAAGGAGAATGAAGAGGAGTTATGCTTGTGATGAGTATCGACTTACTCAAGTCGAAGCATAAGTTTCTATAAGTATATTTTCCTTAATAATGATAAGGACTTATAAAGTATTTACGAGTTTATAATATAACTGTTCCGAGCTTTTTCCATTGAGTATATACAGTATTGATCATATTTGACTTATAGTGTAAGTTCTTTTATAGTAACAGTGATTAATTACGGCCTCAATTTGCGTAGTAGTATAGGTCGTGATAAAGAGAGTATGATTTATTGCTACACTTTCTACAAATAAGTAAAGGGAAAGTTATTTATCACGCGTTGATATTTATTTAATACAACTAATTATAGTATTTATATTTTAATTATATCTTTGATGCATATACAATTAAATAAGTAACAAGAACTTTTATATCAACTCAATGACTAGCAAGTGAGAATAGAGATTTTGATTATGTTATCAACGTATATTTATTACTGTATGCCTAAATAACGGCCATTTCTATGCGGGTAAGTATCTGATGATTATAATATTATATAATATCTTTGCATAATTGTTGTTAACTCCATACTCTGATGGATGAAGTCACTGAGTTTATCTATACGTGATTTATATACACATAATGTATGACTCATAATATATACTATTATAGTGGCACGACGGTAAGTACTCTCGAGAGTATAATATTGTGAGTGAGACAGCTTGGGGTTACATAATAATACTATAAGTTTTTGAGTAGTGTATTTAGGTTACAATACTTATGTTGGGTAGAATATTAGTTGTTTAATCGTAAAGATCTTACAATCTCTTGTGTATAAATGCTAAATAATTTATTGTTATATGTGACAATCACTAAATAATATAGGGGTCAGCTTTAATAATTTTCCTCAACTCACATAGTATTTGATATTTAACTAAGGAACGAAGAATGATTTCCGCCCTAAAACCTAAATTATTAATCATTACTCACTTAGTAAATGGAGCGTTGCAATAAAAAGTAGATGTAAATGCAAAGTGAAATACTATAAATGGTATTTTTTTTAAATTGTTTACTATATAAAGATTAGGGGATTATAATATTATTTATAGATAGTGAAAAGAATATAATCAACCTGACGTATTGAGTGCTATAAAGCATCGTGAATCACACCTAAATTTTAATGACATTACAAAATTATATTTTGAGTAATTAGTAAAGACAGAATAGTACGAATAAAGACTTGTACGGGTGTATGTTATACTTGTATAAATATACTAGGGGTATTATGGCTAAGAAAGGATTGAATACATTAAGGTTTATTGTGGATGAGGGATATTGGATCGTACAAATAGGAAATTAGTGACTAACTTAGGTTAACTATGATGTATTAATGTTAAGTCTATAATTTAGTTACGTGAATTCTTGTGAGTGAATATATTTATATAATAACTAATAATAGTTATATGAGTATTCCTAATTCTACCAGATATACATTATTAAGCTGAGAATTTGGGTTAAAATTAAAATATAATTTTAGTGAAGGGGAATGACAAAGGAGAAATGAGGAAAAATTTATTTGATATATTTTTTATTGTATTTTTATTTTTAAAAAAACCACCACGGTGTTAGAGGGTAACGATTTCATCACACAGGAGACTTGACTTATCAAATCTACTTATAAGAGGGTAGATTGCTTCTAGTAGTACTTAATAATATATACCACTTTATCTGGAGTTTTTATGAATATCGACTCTAGCTATATATAATAATTTAACCAGTCCTTGGATTAATGTTTAGTAAATTAGATGACCGGAAGAAAGCTATCTTATAATACTAACTGTGAAGTAATGATTTAAATATACTCAAAACTTAACTAAAATAAAATAAAGAAGGATGTAGTATTAACTCACACCTTTAAAGAAGGAGTAGCTCAAATAAGACTTTTTTCCATAATATACAATCAGCTAATAAGATGGAGCGGTGAACTGAGTGAATAAATCTACCATAAAACATGTATTTCCTTATGTATTATAATTATACTAGATTAATAATGAAATTCTGAAAAGGACTTACGAAAATACAATCTACTACGACCTATAACATTATATGTAAT
Source organism: Trachelipus rathkii (assembly GCA_015478945.1). Classification (NCBI taxonomy): domain Eukaryota; kingdom Metazoa; phylum Arthropoda; class Malacostraca; order Isopoda; family Trachelipodidae; genus Trachelipus; species Trachelipus rathkii. The sequence goes on from JABUQX010084365.1 coordinate 5,379, forward strand.
AAATATATTGTATATGTGATATATGAGGACATATATTATGCCTAGGCGAATGTTACTATATTTTGAGTTTGATTATTCGTGCCTGTGAATTTGATTTATGTTTTTAATTTGTATGTTTACTATAATATATTGATTGGAGTGGATGACGATTGTGACTGCATCTCAAGGTTTAACCTACTTTATATACTAATAATGTCATCATAATCTAAAGTGAGAGTTTAATAATATTTATTATATATAATCAATTATACTTAAAATTTAGCAAATATATGTACCTCTTATATAAAGTTTATTACATTATATATATATATAATATATATATACTATATTAATAAATATATTATAATAGTATATATATATCTTATATATATTATATATATAATATACTATTATTATATATATTTAATGTAATTATATATTACATATATTTATATATATATATTATTTATATATGATTAATATATTATTAGTATATATACGTGTATAAATATAATGATATTTATATATATATATTTAATACTATATATATTATTAATATTATATATTATTATTTATAATATATATAATATAATATATTTATATGATTAAGTTAATAGTATATTAAGTATATAGTATATATATATATTATATATGATATATATAATATTATATTATATAATTAAGTATATATAATAATATATATTATTAAATATATTTTAATAATAATATATCATATATATATATATATATGTATAAATTATATATTGTTAATATAATATATAATATACATTGATAATTATATATATTATATTTATTATATATATAAAGTATTATATATAAATATATATTAATGTATATATATATTATAATCTATATTATTAGTATATAATATAATATATAATATTTAATATTTATTATATAATATTTAATTATATTAATATATTATATTAGTATATTTATTAATTATATATATATATAATTAATATATATAAAATTAATATATATTTAAATATATTTATAATATAATATATAATTATTAATTATATATATTAATATGAAAATATATATATATTATATATGTAGTAGTAGATTATTGATATATATAATAAGTATGTATTTATATATTTACGTTTAGCATGGGGTTTACGGTCAGCGTGAGGGGGCAAGGGGGGGGCAGCTGCACCCCCGTAAAAGTTGTTTATCATCACATATATGAAGTCTACCTGCGTGAATTTTTTTATGGATCCAAAACGTCTCATCACCAATTTTTTTTGACAGAATATTTTGAATATTAAATAATCTGATAGTCAAGAAAATGAAATAGGTTATTAATAATATATATTATTTTTATATATATAATATAATGATATATGTATTATAATTATTATATTAATCATTATATTGAACTAATAGTAGTAGTAGTAATATATTATAATTATTTTGTATTATAATTAGCTTATATTGATAATTAAATAATATATTAAATATAAATATATTAAATTTATTTATATATAATAATATATTATATCTATATTAATACTTTTAATTATTATAGTACGAAGTATATGATATATACTATATTTTATATGGAGGAATTGGCTAGTTGCAATAGTCAATTCTCTACATTTTCTCTTTCTTCGATACGCAGTTGTTCTATACTTACGATCACTCATAATTTTATATTATGCTTTCTTTTTAATTTGTATTTAATTTAATGATAACTTGATGTTGTTATTTACCTTAATCTAATTAATTTAGCTCTTATTTTAAACGTATGATTATGTATAATATTATATTTATAAATTCTAAGTATTTTTGGTATTTCAAATTCAGGATTAGTCTTTAATATTTCACTTATTTTATTAAGTGGTGTTATAGGTTCAAGCAGTATTAAGCTGTTAAAATTACACTAATATTTATTATATACTACCGATGAATCCTAGACTCTAATAGTAATTCAAACTCACACCTTAATAGCTCATTCAGTGTAAAGTTATTAATGAGTTCAATTTCATCATTTATTAACTATTATAATTTGATTGTATATTATGGAAGATTTATCCCTTTGGTATGTTAATAAATTTTAGCTATGTAAATACTTTATTTAATGAAAAATTTTGTTAGTATTTAATTTATTCATTCTTCGATTTTGTCATATAAGAAAACATTCAAATATAATGTTACTTGTCCATTTTATATGTTAGGGTTTAAGCTTACATTTTTAAATTTTAAACATATCATTTATATTTCTCACATTTTTAATCAATTAACACTACAGAAATTAGTTAGGTTTATATATTTCAACTAATATAAAGTTATTGCTTATTACTTTTAATTTTTGTTCTCATGGTTAGTAACATCTTTATTGAATTGAACTAAGTAAAATATATATTTATCATTAGAGCCTATGACCTTAAATTAATTGTGGTACATAGAATTAATTCACACAGTCATAGGAAACCGAATAATAATATTAATTAATTTAAATAATAATATATTAATATATTACTATAAATAATATAATATTATTTCATATAAGTATAAAAATTTTAATATAAATATAAATAATATTATTTAATATATTATTATATTATATATTAGTATAATAATTATATAATAATATTATTATATTATAATATATAAAATATATATATACTGAAATATAATATTATAAATATATATATATTATATTATAATAATTATATATTATTATATTAATTAATATATAAAATATTATATTAAGTATATATATATATATATTAAATAATATATATTTATATATAATTATATATAAATATATTAGTTATAATTATAAAGTTTATATATTATAATATATTATATATATAAAATATAGTATATATAATATATATTGATATATAAATATACTATATAATAATATATATGATATTAATATATATATTAATATATATATATTATTATATTATTATATTTATATTTCTGTTGTTCTGGTTTATCAGAAATAGGTGTAGTATTTTTTTTACTAACCCTAAGAATTTTATTATCAGAGACCACAATGTATTACGCATAAAGTATAGTATCTTTTCGATTGTCTTGAATTGATATTTCAATTCTCTTAAAAGAGTAATTTCTAAAGATAACGCGAAGTACAAACTTGTTATATTTTTTATTACCCATATGGCCTTGGTGGGAAATATGTAATATAAACAAAAGCAACACAGGAATCTGGAGATAACTACAGAGATTATTTTATATACTCTCTAATTTTATGCAAGAATCAAATGTTTTAATGGATCTGGATAAAAATGAAAACCACAAATAATAGGGTGGCAGAAAGAAAAAGGACCTTCGTATATATAAAGTGTGGTACTATATATGAAAATAAAAGAGGATTAATACTATTCCAAATTTGATAAATAAAATAAATAGATGCTGGAGGCCTTTTAAATGATTTCATCTTAGAGTAGTAAATTTATATATTTAGAGGAAGATAATTTAGAAAATTAAAAGGAAAATATAAGATTAACGTAACTTTATATCACAATTTCATATAATTATTGAAAAGGCAAAGAGAGAGGCCAGAAATTAATTTATGCAAGGAGTAAGCATTATATATTCACGCTTTTTAAAAGGGAACTGTGAAGTAAAACGTTTCGTGTAGATCTTATTTATGTTTATAAATTTAACAAGGAGGTAAAGGCAAGGTGAAATGGATTCAAATAGTTTCGGTCAAATTATTTATATTTGATTTTTGACACAATTAATTATTTTAGTCTAAGCGGGCTCGCCGATAAAGGAGAGTACTGGGAACAACGAGTTTTCTCAACTAACTTTACAAGGTTTTGCTTTCACGTTGTTTATTCTTAAAAACTTAATAGGAGAGAAAACGCATTAGAATAAGTATGATATATGGAGCATGGAATATGCTAATATCGTCAGTGTCATCATGCATGTCACACAGAGCCATCATAGCACATGAGGAAGGAGAAACGGATGGGTGAATATCTTGATCCCGCTCACAGCATATCTTAGATACCCAACACGTTTACGTAGCACCCATATGTGGATACCCTTAAAAATTAAAATAAAAAAAATTAAACAAATAACTAGTAAAAAGACTAGCAAGGTCAACATAGATGTGATTGATAAATACACACGATAGCTAGTATAGGTTGGTTCAAACAGTTATGTGTTGTCAGTTTGTTCCTTAGCACTATTTGACAAGAGCAAAGTCTAACGTTTCAATTTATTGTGACATAATTGTGTTTATAGCCGATCTGGAGGAAATTATTTTATGTGTGTGAGGTGGAACCAGCATGACTATTGTGCAGGAATACGAGGCATTGAGTTTATGTTGTGCCATTTATATATAACATCCCCTTTAAGAGAAGTGGTCCGTATAGGAAAGTAATTGGGCACCATATTATATTAAGAGATTATATACTACATAGTATATTATTAGCTTATATTATAATAATAATAACATATCTTTGTTACAACATACGCATATTTAGAGTTATAACTGGTATATTAATACAAATAATTGATTCCTTACTATTTATAGTTATACTATATACTATATAACTAATGCAAATTTGTAGAAACACATACTCGTTTTACATAATAGGAATATTGCCACAATCCACTACAGGGACTAACGTAAAATAACGCAAACCTGCCTAGTTTCCCACGACCTGAATTACACTAACCTGGGGGTATAATATACACACCCCTAGACACAGAAATCAAACAAAGGACACATCATTCCACATCATAAAAAATTAGATTATTAGGTTTAAAGGTGTTATTACAGGGTATCCACCTCGGTAAGTGCCCAAGGTAACAAGTTTTCTGACAAGTTGCCAACTTTTATATTACAAACTATAATGTCATATAAATAGGTTACTAGAGCATATAATACCTATACGCCGACATATATCCAACGACACTATATATATATAAATACTCATAACTCAACATACCCTATACTTCTATTCTAGCTATAATATCTACTAATCATCATACTTAACACTTCATACTGATATCATATCACCTCAACCCATCCTACACCTTTATGAACTTATAATATAATCCGCACACATATATGACCCGAGAGATCAAAAAACTCATAAGCGCTACTTATACACGATCACCCCACATTACCAGCTATATTATGTTGAATATATTTCTTAAATATATAATCAACATACATTTAAAAGATTTAAAAGAAAATTTTGATTTATGAGAATAATAAAAATAATAATACTTTATTATACAAAAAACATTAATATATATATTTATATATAACAGAAGTATACAATGAGAAGGATAATAACGATATTCGATGCAATTCTGTTTATAATATAGGAATATATATATATATATATATATAATATTTATAACACGATATGGTACAGTGGTATCTATATAACACATAATAATAATATACATAATTATGTGACTTATTAGGTATCATATAATATAATAGAATAGGATAATGACTCGCGATGAAACCATATAAAGATAGATATATAAAATATATAATTTAAAATAAATATGACTAATTTATATATATATAATTATAAGGTATTTACATTTAATATAGTAGTATCTATAAGAGAGAGATATTAGAATATGAGGTATGTAGATATATACCTATCGTAGTATTATATATTATATATATCATAGGGTTTACTATAAGATATTATATACATATATTTGATCATGATATAGATCCTATATATATTACATGTATAAAACGGCTTATAGAGAGTATATAATAACCTTATTTCTAGCCATAGTAGCATATTATATATATAACTACATTAATTATAACAATAATATAATTAATTTATAATATATTAATATATTTAAAATATAAAAATAAGAATATATACTAATATAATTATATAAGTATAGATATATATATATATATATAAACAAAATTATTAATGAATATATATTTTAGTATAGTATAGATGGCTTACATAGCTAAATATAACTTATCTGTAGTAGTAAAAAAAATTTTGGGGACAATATAGCTGTACCGTTTTTTTTCCTTTCTGGACCGGTGGCGGGACCTTTTTTTGGGAGGCTCTGAATTTTTACATGACCTTGACTTTTTGGGGGGCTTGACCTTTTTTCGACCAACCCTTTGGTCTCCATGGGTCAATTTTTGGCCCACAATCTTTACCTGACCTTGTCCTTTTAGGGGAAGTCGATTTTTTGAGAACCTAATTTTTGAGAACCCTATATTTTTGAGAGAAACCAAATTTTTTGAGAACCCTAATTTTTTGTAGAACCCTATTTTTTGGCACCCTTATATTTAAAAAATATTTTTTTGGCAACCTTCGAAGAAGGAATAATGTAAACCCCTACTTTTACCCAATTTTCGGCATGGTAAATTTTTGGCCCAGGTATTTTGTTGAGAACACTATTTTTGAGAAACTAATTTTGAGAACCCCTAATTTTTTTGAGAACCCTAAATTTTTTTGAGAACCCCAATTTTTGAGAACCCTAATTTGAACCCTAATTTTTTGAGCACCCTAATTTTTGGAGAACCTTAATTTTTTGAGAACCCTAAACTTTTTTCGGCAACCTGATTTTTCTGGCACCCTTCCGAAATAAGGGTGTGCGCCAATGTCGGTTGCCGTAAGCAGACCGTTGTACGGTTATTGCGTAGCCCTATTTGTGAACGCCCCGCCAGTAATTGTTTGATCATGTCAAAACACGGGTAAATTTTTGATCTTCCTTTTAGTGACTTAGCCCGTATTTTTTGATGTTAATCCTTTGTTGTCCTCCCCTTGTGCTCCATAAGCAATATCACAACGATACCCATAATCATTTTTTGAACATACATATCATCATATATATTCATAGGGTCAATTAATAGGTAAATAAGGGGCTTAGCCTTTTGTTGATGTCCCACGTCTTCTGAGCACATGACTCTCTTCGCCGCCACTTGACACCTTCAGCATATACCCATGGTCATTTTTTGGCCCACGATATACCAATTTTTTGCCCACTCGGGCCCACCCGTCTCATTAGTTTTCGTTGCCTAACTGTGCGTCATGTATCGGATCCTACCCTAAGCTTGAAAAATATACACGTGCGTTGCACTAAGCACGACGCTACACACACATACACACACACACGAGTTAACAAGCCTAAAATAAGCATCAGACATTTTCACTATGATCTCTATACACACATTCACTATGACAATCGCTACAATTTACCCACACATTACACTTAGACATTGTACGACTTATTTATTCATCTGTACTTAGATACACTCTGCTTCAACCTTTTGGTCTTCTCCATGGTGTTATGTTTGACCTCATCGGTAATTTTTGTCTTCGCTTAGTAACTTAGCCTGTTTTTTGATGTTTTGGCTTTGATGCATGATAACTTCGCCTTTGACCTTGGCATATACCATTGGGTCAATAATTTTTGACACCTACGCTAACTTATGGTAAAAAAGAAGTATCTAGTGAATGTGTCATTAAGGTGTTCTATGAGTATTAAGAATGAGTGCCAGGGATGAGTGCAAGTGGAGCTCAAATGAGTGCCAATGAGATGCCAAAGTAGAGATGCCCAATGAGTGCCAAGGAGTGCCACATAGTGCCAACGAGTCAACACACTTTTTTCAACCCCTTTTCTTAGCCTCCCTGAGCCTAAAAGCCTAAATATGTGGTGTCCTACCCCTAGGTATCCAGGTATGAGGATATTCGAATTTGGTTGATATTAAAATCTGCTAGAATATGCTTCCTACTATGAGTTAGTCATTTTAAATTAGGACACTTATAACACTTACAAAAAACACTCTAGCCATTATCACTTTAACCCACACGCACAAAAATTTAAGAGTAAAAATATCACTTACACTCCACTCACACCCTCGAAGCTCAATTTTGTTGCCGCATCTTTGATGGCTCATCTTGATGAATGTCATCTTGATACCACCTATTATTGAATGATTCGATTCTTGATGCACTCATCTTTTGTCTAAGCCTCTAGATCATCAAGTCGCCCTCCCCGCAAATGGATGAGGCCCCGCACCGCAGTTGCGATACCGTCCGCGCGATGAAGAATCATATATACGTATAATAAATATTCATGCTTAGCATTTTTTAATTAAAAACAGGAAATTTCGGCTGAACCTAAACTGTAACTCATTACATCGCGACCTATTTAGTAGTAATTATATTTATAACAATTATTTATTTGATCATTTTTACTCAATACTTTTTAATTATAATTGTTTCAAAAAATTATATTGTAAGAAGAAAAAACCAGAGGGGCTGATATATATTCATCTAAAAAACTGTAACGAAATTTTATAAAAACCAATTAACATTACATACTTAAAGGATAACTCAGTAAATCTAATAAGGTGTAAATACTAACACCAAGACGGGGTAGTATGCTTTGTTTACCCTGGCGTTAACTGCTTTAAACTCATCTTTTATTGTTGGTTGAATATTTGGAACCCTGTTAACATTATTATTTTATTAGCGTCTTAATGTGCATATTTATTAACTTTACATACCTTAAAGCAGTAAATCGTCAAATCATTAGAGGTGTTACTAACACCTAGGGGATTAGTATCGTTCTGTCTTTGGTTTTAAAGCTTGCTTTACTCGCTTTGAACTCATGTTTTTAACCTGCTTAACCTCATGTTTCCGTGCTTTAATTAACTCATATGTTTTCATCCTGCTTTACTCATGTTTGAGCTGTGTCTTTAACTCATTATTTTTAACTGCTTTAGACTCACAATCATTACATTATCTATACTTAGAGCAGTTATATGTCAATAAATTTTCTCAATAGAGGTGTGACCGAACACCAAGGGGGGATTATATGCTGTTTGTTTTACTGCTTTAACTGGCTTTTAACTCATGTTTTTACTCGCTGTTATACTTTCTGCTTATCTGCGTTAACTTTCTGCTTACTGGGCTGTTAACTTTCTGCTTTACTGGTTAACTTTCTGCTTACTTGCTTAACTCATATATTCTATTAACCTTATGTTTTATTTGTTGTTAATACTTTTTTTATTTTTATTTTTATTTATTTTTATTATTATTTTGTATTATTTTATTATTTTAATTTTTATATTTTATTATACTTATTTATTTACTCATGCCTATTGTTATTATATTTTAGAACACACATCCACACACGCTACATCACACACCACCACACCACACACACACACACAACACATACAACACACACAACACACACACCCACCCACCCACAATCTTTATTTTGCACAACACACACCAGCATCACTTAACTTATTACAAACATCACTTGGAAGCACTTAGTACACACATTTCACTATGACACTTACATTTTACTCATAGACACTTCATTTACCTATACACATGCGGTCAACACACACACTTACAATTCACTATGATACTTATATCACATCATTCTACATTATGACACTTACATTGTCCATAGACACTTACATTTACACTTACACTCACGCACAGATTTCTTACTCACATCACGACACATTCTTACACTCAATACAGATTTTACTTACACTCCACACAGATTTACTTCCAACCAGTAATTACTTACTACTTTGTCACACAGATTTATCAATACACACACACACCATCATCACAACACTGCACACTCCACTTACACATATTACGTATAATTTATCTTAAAACATTTCTGTTTAATTTAAAGATTAATTAGTATCATATTTCCAATATCTCAAATATAACAATATTATTTCAAAGTTTCTTAAAACTTCTATAAATAAATCAATCAATTATCTTTTGAACAAAGAATTTATTAGTAAACTGTTAATAATTTTGTTTAATACAATTTTTAAATAATATCAAGTTTAAAATAACTTTTACTAAAATTTTATGAAATTGTATTAAAACATATATTTTTACGTACCTTTAAAGCAATAAATCAATAAATCTAGTAAGACAGCCCTAGCACTCCTCTACATCAAGCTATGCCACGTTTTGTTCTATTTACTTACTGCTTTACATCATCTTTAACCATGTAAATAGTATAAAATAACAAAATAATTTCTTCTCTGCTAACATAACAACACATGTATTTTATTAAAATCATTCTCAGTTTTTATTTAAAAATAACAATTATTCACTACATTTATATTATTCACTCGATGTTATCTAAAAATAGTTCAAAGTTTTTTAAATAAATTCGGATTTTTATTTAATTATTAAATTTATTATCTATCTATGTACATTGACAAAATCCATTTACGAGAAAAACATCAACAACCCCCGCACTCGCTTACAGATACGAATACGCCTCCTCTGTAATAATTTGTTGAAAACTAACTCTTTTAGGTCTAAATTTAAGGGATAATCTTTTTGTAACCGGGGCCGATTTAAGCCTAATATCTCAGGTCAAAATATATTTCAAACTGACCTTTTTGTGTAAAATGTGTGGTGCAATATCTACGTTAGGCCTAAATTTTAGGCCTAAATTTTAGGATAATCCTTTTTGTAGACCGGGCTAATTTATTTCCTAAACAAGGTCCAACAAGGTATAATTCCCGGTATAGACAGAATCATTGTTATTTTATTTTATAAATATATTCAAACTGAAACATGCTGGATCGGTAAGATCCTTTAATCAGGTAAAAAGGAAATGTTTTCCTTACTTGTGATTGTCGGGGTAATCCTTATCTCTATATGACCTCGTATGTGAAATTGGTCGAGGAATTATTTATCGTCCTTTTGTACAAAATTAACTTTGCTTCTTTAAACTTGTCATTTGAGCAGGGTGTGTGTTTTATTATCTTTAGACCCCCCTAACTCATTTTAAAATCATAGTCCTTTTAGCTGTTTCGGTGCACAAGTTATCTGATTTGTATAAAAGTGTTTTAGTGTTTTTACTAAGTGTATATCATATTTATAATAAGTACTTTAGAATAGATTATAATTATTATTTCACTAGAATAGATAATAAATAATTCACTAGTTCATAAGCTAAACACCAGGCTTCCAGCATGATCCCACCCCCCCCCGGGCAAGGCAGCCACCCACACTCCGCTGGTTGCGTCCGCCGCGTCCTCCCGCCCGCCGCGTACCCGCCCGCCGCGGCGCCCGCCAAGCGCAATATTTCCGCGTTCCCTCCCGCAACCGCCGCCGCAGGCGCAATATTTCTCGCCCGCCGCGGTCCGCCGCGTGCGCCCCCAGGCGCAATATTCCTGCCGAATTATTATTTAGTAAACGCATACCTACACACATGACATAGCACACATATCTCACACATTACACACTAATCAATTCCCACAGCACACAACACACACATACACATGACACACACACGCCAACTCACTTACACACATAATTGTTATTTATGTTATTAGAAAACTTTTATTTTATTTTTTATATTTATACTGTATTGTTTGTTTACTTCCATGCCTTATTGTTATTATTATATTAGAACACACAACAACAACCCGCTAACGACAACACACACACACACTCACACGCACACTCCCTTACACATATAGCGTATAATTTATTAAAAACATTTATTTTTTATTTTATTATTATACTTAGTGTTAATTACTTTTATTGCTATTGTTATTATTACTATTAGAAACACATACACAAACACGCACACATACACACTACACACACAGCTCTACACGCAAACACTCCACTACACATATAGCGTAAATAAAAGATAAGTTTTATTTTTTATTTTATTATTATACTTAGTGTTATTTACTTCAGCCATTGTATTTATTATTTAAGAACACACATGCACGCAACTCCAATGTCTTGTTGCACACACAGCAACACATTACACACACACACATTACAACCATTGAGCCTATCATCTGCGATATTTTGATCTAACTTTGATCCTCAGCTTTTGATGCCTCCACTTTGATGTTCTCAGTTTTGATGCTCAACTTTGATGCCTCAGCTTTTTTGATGCCTCAACTTTGATATCTCAACTTTGAGCCTCAGCTTTGATGCCTCAACTTAATCAACTGTAGGCTTTGGTACCTCGAGCTTATTGGCTCATTCTTTGTGACTCATCTTTTGATGGTCTTCATTCTTTGATACCATCTATATGATGATTCAGCTTATAATGCATTACACTTACCATACGACACCTTAACACTTACACTTGATACACTCATACGACTATAGCTTTATTCACACATACCACATACACTAGACACTTTTACGTTCACCCATAGAACTTACACGTGCACACCCCCACACAATCATATATATATATCTATATATATATATATAATATGATATATATATATAGTATATTATTTATATTTCATTCCGAGTGTATATATTTGCGCCTGCTCGGCGCACGCGGCGGCGGGAACGCGAAATAATTGCGCCTACGGCGCTACGTTGGCGGCGGGCGGTACGCGGCGGGTGGCGGGGACGTCGCGGGACGCCCGGCGGGTTGTGGGGGTTGGCTGCCTTTGCCGGTGGGGCTCATGCTGAGCCCTGGGTTTAGCTATCGAAGTGCTTAGTGAAATAATTATATCTAATTTCTAGTGAAATTAATAATAATTTCCTCAATGTAGGTATTACTTAAAATCATGATAATACACTGTGTAAAGAAAAAAACACTTTAATACGAGAATTCAGAATAACCTTGTGCCACCGCTTAACAGCTAAATATGTGACTATGCTTTTAAAAATGAGTTGGGTCTAAAAGATAATAAAAACACACCTGCTCAAATACAAGTTAAAGAACAAAGTTAATTTTCAAGAGACGATAAAATAATTCTCGACCATTCACATACGAGGTCATATAGAGATCAGGATTACTCCGACCAATACCAAAGTAAGGAAAACATTTCCTTTTTTACCTGCTTAAAGGATCTTATCGATCCAGCATGTTTGTTCAGTTTGAAATATCATTTATAAAATAATAATAACAGTTGTTTCTTGTCTATACGGGAATTGACCTTTTGATCTTGTATTTAGGATTAATTAGCCGTCTACTGAAAAGGCTTATCCTATAATTTAGGGCCTAAATTTAGGCCTTAAGTAGTTATTGCACACATTTTAACTAGAAAAAGGTCAGTTTGGAAATATATTTTGACTGGAATTACTAAATGAGCCCCGGGTTACAAAAGGATTATCCTAAATTTAAACCTAAAGTAGTTATTTCAACAACATTTTAACAGAGGAGTCAGTTCGTAGTCTGTAAGAGTGCGGGTTGTTTTGGTGTTTTCTCGTAATGGATTGTCAATGTAATTGATAATACATAATAATTGATAATAAAGAAAAAATCCGAATTATTTAAACAACTTTGAAAATATTTTAGTTAACATCGAGTGAATAATATAAATGTAAGTGACTAATTGTTTATTTTAAAATAAAAACTTAGAATGATTTTTTAATACAAATACATCTGTATGTTAGCAGAGAAGAACTTATTTGTTATTTTATACTTATGACATGGTTAAAGATGAATGTTAAGTCAGTAAGGTCAATAGAACAAAACGGGGCATAGCTTGATGTAGAGGGTGCCTAGGGCTTTTCCTTACTGATTACTGATTATTGCCTTTAAGTCGTAAAATATATGTTTTTTAATATAAATTTCATAATTTTCAGTAAAAGTTATCTTTACAAAACTTGATAGTTATAAAATTTTATAAACAAAAAGTATTTACAACAGTTATAATAAATTCTTTGTTCAAGAGATAAGTGTAAATTGATTTGTATTTATAGAAGTCTTTCAATGAATACTTTGGAATATAATTTTAGTTATATTTGTAATGAGTAATATAATGTACGTGTTTAATTAAACATAAAATGTTATAAATTAATACGTATATGTGTAAGTGAGTGTGCGGTGGTGTGTGTGTATGTGTGTTTGTGCTGTGTGTAAATTGTGTGTATAAGTGTAAGTAAATCGGTGTGTGTAAGTAAATCTGTGGTAAATCTGTGTGAGTGTAATTAAATCTGTGTGTGAGTGTAAGTAATCTGTGTGAGTGGCTAGTCAATCTTGCGTGTGTATAAGTGTAAATGTAGTGTCTATGGGTAAATGTAAGTGCCATAGTGAATGTGTGTGTATAATATGCATTCAGTGAATGTGTAATGTGTGTGTGTTGACCGCATGTGTGAAAGTGTATAATGTATAGTGTCTAAATGGTAAAATGTAAGTGTCATACGTTGAATGTGTGTATAGAGTGTCATATGTGACATGTGGTGGTTATGACTGTGTAGGTGTGTGTGGTGTGTGTGCGTGTGTGTGTGTGGTGTGTGTGTGTCGTGTGCTGTGTGGGTGCGTCGTGTGTATGTGTGTTTCTAATAATAATAAAATAGGCATGAGTAAATAACTAAGTATAATAATAAATAGAATAAATATAATAAAAATATAAAAATATAATAAAAAAATAAAAATAAAAATAAATAAAAAGTATTAAAACAAAAAATAAATAAGACATAATGTTAATAAATATATGATTAAAGCAGTAAACAGCAAAAGTTAAAAGCAGTAAAGCAAAAGGTTAAAGCAGTAAAGCAAAAGTTAAAGCAGTAAAACATGAGTTAAAGCAGTAAAACATGAGTTAAAGCAGTAAAGCAGTAAAACAAAAGCATACTATTCCCCCCTTGGTGTTAGGTAACACCTCTATTGATTTACCTGATTTTACTGCTTTTAAGGTATGTAATGTTAATCCATTATTTAGCTTAAAGCAGGTAAATACATATAAGTAAAACAGTAAAACTGAGTAAAGCAGTTAAAACAGAGTTTAAGCATAGGCAGTATAACAAAAGCATACTATACCCCTTGTTGCTATGTTTACAACCTTTATTTGAATTACTGATTTACTGGCTTTAAGGTATGTAATGTTAATGTTTTAATAAAATTTCGCGGGGAACAGTGTAGTGAAATAAATAATGTTTAACTATCAGGCACTCTGGTTTTTTTTTCTTCTTACATACATGTAAAAAATTATAAATTAAAAATAGTATTAATAAATGTTTAAAGTAAATAATTTAATAAATAAATTTTAAATAATAGGTCTGTAATGAGTACAGTTTTAGGTTTCGTCGATAAATCGTTTTTTAATAAATAAATTCCCTAAAGTAATAAAAATGAATGACTTATAGTAAATAGTATTTTTCAATTCGCCGCGCGGTCCGCCACCCTCGGCGGGGCCTCCAACCTTTGCGGGAGGCGGCAGCTTATGATCTAGAGTCAGACAAAAGATAGTCTATCAAGATGAATCATATATAGTGGTATCAAAAGTTGCTTCATCAAAAGATGAGCCATCAAGTGCGGCTAACAAAATTGAGTCTTCGAGTGTGAGTGTAAGGTAGAGTGTACCTGTGCGTGTAGTGTAAGTGTAATATGGGCTAGTGTAAGTGTCCATGGCGAGTGTAAGTGTGCTTATAAGTGTTATAAAAGTACTAACTCATAGTAGGAAGCATTCAAGCAGATTGTTAATATACTCCAATCGATTCCTCATACTTTATACCTAGGGGTAGACACCATAATTAGGCTATTCTAGGCTCAGGGGAGGGTAGAGAAAAAGCTTGAAAAAGTGGCACTCAGTTCGGCACTATTGGCACTTCACTTGGTCACTCATTGACACCTCACTTGGCACTTCATTGGCACTCCCACTTGGTCACTCAATTGGCACTCACTTTTGCGACTGCACCCTGGCACCACCGGCTGGCACTCACCTGGCATCCATCTAATATCATAGAGACATACTAGAAACATCACTAATACTCTACGTATTGGGAACCATCAAAGCATCAATGTTAGCGTGGGTCAAAATTAACCCATGGTATATTGGCAAGGTCAAGGCAAAAATATCATGGCCAAAACAGGTTAAGACATCAAAAAGGGCTAAGTCCTAAAGGAAGGACCAAAAATTACCGTGGGTCAAAATGGACCCATGGAAGACCAAAGGTTTGGCAGTGTGTTTGTACGTGAGTTTAAGTGTAAATGTAAGTGTCTATGGGTAAAATGTAATTGTCAAGTGAATGTGTGTATAAGTGTTCTAGTGTGTGTTTGGTTAATAAGTGGTGTGTGTGTGTGTGTGTTGTGTGTGTTGTGTGCGTGTGCGTGTGCGCCAATGTGCGTATTTTGCCATACCGTTAAAATGGACTCTGTACTAGTTAGGAAACGAAATATATGAGCGGGTGGGCCACTGAGTGGGCAAAATAATTGGCGTGGGCCAAAATATGACCCATGGTATAGTGCAAGGTCAAGGCCGAAAATCATGGTCAAATCAACGTTAAGACATGTCTAAAAAAGCGGCTAAGCTCCTAAAGGCAACAGGACAAATCAATTACGTGGTCAAAAATTGACGCCTATCGGAAGGACAAAATTACCGGGCAAAATTGTGCCCATTGGTATCTGTCAAGCTTTGGAGCAAGGGGAAGGTACCAACAAGGTAAAGACATCCAAAATAGGGCTAATCCCTAAATGGAAATCAAATTTACGTGGGCAAAAATTGACCCCATGATCAAAAAAATTAAAGGGGGCTGGTAAAATAGGGGGGATCAAATACGTACAACGTTGCTTAACGCAACCGTTGGCGCAACCTTCTTCGAAGGTTGCCAAAATCAGGGTTGCCGAAAAATTAAGGTTCTCAAAAAATTAGGTCCACAAATTAAGGTTTCAAAAATTGGTTCATCAAAAATTAGCGGTTTTCAAAAAATTATGGGTTCCTCAAAAATTGGGGTTCTTCGAAAAAATTAAGGGTTCTCAAAAAATTAGGGTTTTCTTTTTCTTTTGTTCTGTTCTGTTATTGCTTTGCCTGGAAGTTTCTGTGTGTGTGAGAGTGTCGTAATTGTTTTTTTGTGTCCTCTTCGCATATTTTTTGTTCTCAAAAAATTAGGTTCTAAAAAATACCGTGGCCAAAATTGACCCATGGTCGATAAAATTTAAGGGGGCTTAAAATAGGGGGGCCAATACGTACAACGGTGGCTGACGCAAACCGTTTGGCGAAACCCTTCTTCGAAGGTTGCCAAAAATTACGGTTGCCAAAATTGTTCTCAAAAAATTAGCGTTCTCAAAAAATTATAGGGTTCTCCAAAAAAAATTTGGGTTCCATAAAAAATTAGGGTTCTCAAAAAATTACGGGTTCTCAAAAATCGACTTCCCCTAAAAGGACAAGGGTAGGTAAAAATTTGGGCCA
>JABUQX010084365.1:40000-42730 GCA_015478945.1 Trachelipus rathkii
GTCAGGTTACTGACACAGTATAGCCACATTTCTGGGTGTTGTGGAGGTTCCAGTACACATACTAAGAAAAAAATTATTATTAGTAGTAGTTCTGTATCATCATTTTATATTACTATTATATTATTTGATCATATTATCATATTAAATTATTATTAATTATTATTATTATTATTATTATTATTATTAATTTTTCTTATTATTATTATTATTATTATTATTATTATTATTATTATTATTATTATTATTATTATTATTATTATTATTATTATTATTATTATTATTATTATTATTATTATTATTTATTATTATTATTATTATTATTATTATTATTATTATTATTATTATTATTATTATTTTAATTATAATTATATATTTTTTATTTTAAATTCTCCATTAATATATTTAGGGCAAAAATTTTGGATCTTATGCTTCTTCCCAGTAGAGTTGGCCGGATGCACCGGATGCCGTGCGCTTTGGTTCTAAAAAATTGATCTGTGGTGCGGTGCGAAAAAATGATTGGTAGTACGGTGCGGTGCGTGGGGAGAGCACCCTGGTGCGGTGCCTTGGTACGCTTCCTTTGATGCGATGTGGGGCGGAAATTTCCGGTGTCGGGCAAATCAATTTCGCTGATTTGGGATTTTTTTTCTTTAAAAATAGAATAAAAAAAATCTTTACTAAATATTTTCATGTTTGAAATTCTTTTAAAAATAATCAATTCCGAAAATAAATTTTAAAAATATATTTCTTCTTGAAATAAATTATCATTTATTTATTTATTATTATTATTATTATTATTATTATTATTATTATTATTATTATTATTATTATTATTATTATTATTTATTTTATTTATTAATTTATTATTATTTATTTATTATTATTTATTTATTTATTTACTTATTATTTATTTATTTATTTATTATTTATTTATTTATTTATTTATTTATTATTTATTTATTATTTATTTATTTATTATTTATTTATTTATTATTTATTTATTTATTATTTATTTATTTATTATTAATTTATTTATTATTTATTTATTTATTATTTATTTATTTATTTATTTAATAATTTATTATTTATTTATTTATAATTTATTTATTTATTATTTATTTATTTATTATTTATTTATTTATTATTTATTTATTTATTATTTATTTATTTATTATTTATTTATTTATTATTTATTTATTTATTATTTATTTATTTATTATTTATTTATTTATTATTTATTTATTTATTATTTATTTATTTATTATTTATTTATTTATTATTTATTTATTTATTATTTATTTATTTATTATTTATTTATTTATTATTTATTTATTTATTATTTATTTATTTATTATTTATTTATTTATTATTTATTTATTTATTATTTATTTATTTATTATTTATTTATTTATTATTTATTTATTTATTATTTATTTATTTATTATTTATTTATTTATTATTTATTTATTTATTATTTATTTATTTATTATTTATTTATTTATTATTTATCTCGATTTATTATTTATTTCTCTATTACTTATTTATTTCATTTATTTTGTATTTATTTATTTCTATATTCCTGTTATTTCTTATTTTAATTTCTTTTATATTTATTTATTTATTATTTATTTTTCTTGTTTACTTTTATTTATTTATTTTTCATATTATATATTATTATTTATTTATTATTTATTTTTTAATTATTTTATTTATTATTTATTTAATTATTTGTTTATTATTATTTTTTATTATTATTTATTATTATTATTTATTTATTATTATTATTATTTCGTTTTTTTTCTTTATTTATTTTATATATTTATTTTATTTCTTTCTTATTGATTTATTATTATTTATTTATTTACATTTTTGAATTAACTACTTATTTATTATTTAATATTATTAAATTATTTATTTATTTATAATTATTCTTATTTGTTTTTTATAATTATTATTATTTATTATTTATAATTTATTCTTATTAATTTCTTATTTACTTCTTATTCACTTATTACTTCTCTACACATTATATATTTTATTTGTTTTTTTCATTTATTTTAATCATCATATTATTAAAATTTATATTAACATTTAATTAATTATTACTTATTATTTTATTGTTATAATTTTTATTTATTATTATTTTATTATTTATTTTTATTATCTATTATTTTTACTTTTATTATATAGTATTTAATTATCCATGTATTTATTATTGTTTATTTTATTATTATTATTATATTTATTATTTATTTTTTATTTATTATCATTAACTATTTTATTATTTATAAATTAATTGATATTTTAATTATTATATCTTATTGTTTATTTTATGAATATATTATTTACTTATTGTCAAGTAATTTAATTTATTATTTATTTATTATTTATTTATTATCATTCTTATTATTTATTATTATTTATTTATTATTATTTATTTATATTTATTTATTATTTATTTATTAATTTATTATTTATTTATTATTATTTTATTATTTTGTAATTATTTAATAAGTTTAGTAATATAATTATTATTTATATGTTATAATTATTATTATTATTATTATTATATTATTATTATTATTATTATTATTATATTATTATTATTATTATTATTATTTATTAATTATTATTATTTTATTATTATTATTATTATTATATTATTAGTATTAGTATTATTTTTTTTTATTATTCATTATTATTATTATTATTATTATTATTATTTGAAATTAT
>JABUQX010084366.1:0-15000 GCA_015478945.1 Trachelipus rathkii
CATTACAAGTGATATAAACGTGTAATACTTAACATTGACGAGCCGCCCCCTTAACAGTTACGCAAGATATGTTATTATAAAAACAGATATCACAAATCATATGACAACCGCCGAAGAACAAACTAAACAAGAGTATTTAGCCATAATATTATCATAGTAATCTATTTATACAAAATATTATCACAGAGCTTACCTAGAGATATTCACATACTACCACGGCACACAAATAATTGCAAAACATTAACAAAGTTTTATCCAAACATAACATCAAAAGAACAACGTTTATCCACAATAACATAGAGAGCATTTAAGTTCACATAAAGATATCATTTTAGTAAAAAACGTAATAGCGTCACAACTGAGAGTCGAGAGCTATGTAGACCATCAGTTTAAATCACGTCTAAGAGTCACAATCAACACGCACGAGAGCCGTCCCCGCCCCCTCGCCTACTCCCACTGGTCCATTTCGCAAGGGATTTTATTATCTAATAGTACACTACATGAGTTGGCGGCATGTGCCGACCATATTTTTAAGGCTCGTTCCGATATCACTATGTCCAGGAAGGTTCCCCAGAGAGAGAGAGTCTCTTATACTCTGAACTGACTGATGAATATATGCTAACTTACACACTTGTCTAAGAGCATGGAGATATAGAGATCAGCACTCAGAATACGCTCAGTTCGAAATATCATATATAGAATATAATGTACCAATGACAAACACACGCGACTAAATCACACACTTAAACGCACAGAATAATAAGTACTGCAACATTGAACAAGTTCCATACTTAGATCAACAGTAATAAGTACCTGACACACAGCCCGCTAACATAACGTACCTATTGCGAGACTTTTTCAGCATTCTCTAACATATCATGTATAAGTGTTTACGATTAACATTATTGAGTTGTTACTCACATTTCGAGATATCATGTGCGATAGAGAGACAGTAGCACACATGAGTTCTTTAGTATAGATCAACCAGCACAATATATCCCGAACATAGACAATGTGAATAAATCAGCATTGGATAAACAGGCGAGAGAATAGAGTCATAGGAGAAACTAAGGAAACACCAGAGTACCACACGATCAAACGCGAACACAACTTACCTCGATAACTGTTAACATTACACAAGTTCCACACTAATCACCACGTATAAAGGTAACTAACATGTGGCGCATTACGAGAGAGCGTAACTACATACTTTATGTGCAGCAGGTCTAACCAAGATATAACGTTAATCTTCCATATCACCTATCACACTACATAATTTCTAAAAGCAACAAAACACTTATCATAACCTCTCGTCTAATTATCATACAGACCAGCGAATACGTGTAAACATAAACATATATGTCATGTGGATGTGTAGACTTAGATATAAATAGATAATACTTAATAGGTAGCTTATCAAATTTTACCACTTTGATAATCAGATAAAGCAAATCAGATAATAACAGTAAATCTGCGAGAAGCGACAAGGCGATGCACCATCCCCTTTTGATCTATTGATCCTAAGTTAAGATACGAATGTCAACATTGCGACCTTGTATAATTGGGGAGATACATCTTTTTCCTATAGAATAATTTCTGGTATGTAAAATAGCAACAAGCCATTACGTCCAAAAGATATATCATATTCGAACTACAATCATCAAGATAAGTTAAACACAGGAGAGATTCTAACTCAAAACTCATCCATTTCTCTAACAAATCAGTGTTCACATTGAGCGAGTCAGTAATATTAGTAGTGAATCATATAGTATTGCGCGAGAGCCTTCCTACACTAGTACACCAGAGTATTCGCACCGCATATACCCCTTCGGGTGATCGACGCCTAATGTCAGGATTCACAACCTATAAAATCACGGGGCGATCCCCTTGGGTTTTCCATTCGGAGGCGAGCTCTTGCCTGGAAACTCTAGAATGAACTCTATAGTTGTATAATTGTACACAGTGATATCTGTAGAGGTTAGTACGAGCCGATAATGAGTTAGAGACTATTACTATAGCCTGAGAGAGACACTCACCACTGATTTGTTAGAGAAAGTATGAGTTTTTGTAAGATATGTGTACTACGCGTATAAACTGGTGAAACGATGATGTGTTAGAAAACGTAAGCCTAGTTTATCGCGTTACTTGACAGTAATCATAGTATTTAGCGCCTCCGCGAGAATGTTTACTGCTCATTCTACCATTTTGCAAAGGTTATTATCAGTGTTCATATTATCCTCAGTTTATAATTCAAAACGAGTGACCTAAACTGTGATGAAAGATACGAAGTCAATCATCTTAGTTCAAATGCACTTGAACTGGTATACTATGATAGATGTTGAGGTCATATTGCGTATGAGTAGGAGAGTTTGTGATTATATAAACGGCCATTTCACCGTGTGTAGCTTATGATAGCACGGTAGCGGGACACACACTTCTGGAAAATATTCCAGATATTGAGGTATAGACCTGTTAGATAGGTTTACCGCAGACCGTTGATACAGAGGACGAGGAATCCTTCAGGATGTAAACACGCAGTATTATTCATGTCTGACGCTATGGTAATTTTAGTTGTGTTGAGCACCTTCTTGCACATTACACACTGTTCATAATATAGGCTACGTTGTATAACTGAAATGATTCTAGGCGTTTAATTGATGCTAAAACTTTGTTGCGCGTACCCGCGAGCATATTTATATTCGTCAAGATCAGAGATATAAGATACATATATTTTCTGAGAATATATGTAGTTCAAATGAACGTGAATTCAAATATGACATTGATCAGAAGGATCAAGTATAATAGTCATGGGAAGGGTGGGAGGAAGGGTGGAGGGGATGAGAGGGTGGTTTGATTACGATGACGCAGAGAGCTATTAATCGATTCTTGACTGATGTTACATATTTAGCTTAGCTTTATGATTGTGATATTTCTATTCTCAACAGATTGAGTGTTAGTCTACTTCAGGATACCAAATTTTATGATTGTATTCTGTTATGTTATGGTTTGTATAAATTACTTTTGTTGAGTTGTGCAATTCATTAGTATTTGAGAGGATATGAATAGTGTTACGATCGCGTACCGGTTATGATGACTTTTTCCGTCGTGTGCCGGTCACAAATATTACAAAGTTGAGAGTAAAATATATATCCATACGTACGTTAGGCGTTATAGCTGCGTTGTCAGTATGAATGATTTACGCACGGGTTATGATTTAAATTTTTGTTAAAAATTTTTTAAATGTGACTTCCGCATGCTATTTATGTAAGAGAGATCTTATACAATTGATATGTTACGAGGTATACATTGCAAGAATATGTGGTAAGGCCGAGCGAATTGAGCTCATGTTAGGTACTTTCTAACTGTTGTTAAGGGCATCAGAGGTATATAAGTTTGTTGCGACAAGTGATCTAGTCAGAGATAGTTCACGTGTACGTATGGTTTGTCTAGGTTTGGCTCGTGAGTCACTATACTTTGAGTTCAGCGTTGTGTTAATAGTATAGCTAATTATTAAGGTAGACAAGCGTTGTATCAGTACGCAGAATGTTAGTAGAGCCTGTTACAGCCCTAACAGAACATCTTGTGTTATGTTTATCTGCGCGTACAATGAACTCGAGAGTATGTGACATGAAACTCTAATGGTGAGGATCAATAGAGCAAGACTAAAAAGGCCACATCAGTGACAGGGAGGGATGGGAGAAGAGAAGTTCGATATGGATTGAGTTGACTGTATTTACTGATTTTAGGCCATTACACAGTTTAAATCAAACCCTAAAATATTACAATTTACTATGATATTTTTATTCAAAGAACTTATTTTTATGGTTATGTTTGGATAAAACCTTTGTTAATGTTTACAGTTTATTCGTTGGTTTGTATGATTAATTAGACAAGGTTTATGATAATTTTTTGGTAAATAATTACTGTGTCAATGTAAAATTAACGTTAATATGTTAGCGATATGCTTGGAAAAAAGTATGAATATGGTTACGTTTGTATGCAAATGTTACAACTACTTTACTCATGGTGTTAATGCTATACTCTTGAGAGTTAAGTGGTTACGATGTTTATTCGAGCGGTGTTAAGTTGGTTCAGCCTTTTCGTGTGTACCTATTATCCATAATTCTTCAGTCAATGAAACGTAGTGATTTTTAGCTTTATACCACAATATGCCTTCACTGTCTAGCGGTGAGAGTATTACTGCTGCTTATAACATAGTAAAGAGCTCATTTTTGCTATTAGATTTTTATCTCACGCAAACTGTCCGAGCTGAGAAAATTCAATAGTGTTATTTGAGAGTGATGTATATATATTTGATACTCTATATCATAATCATAATTTATGTGTTATTTTACCTCCATCTTTTGGGAAATAAACTCACTTCGTTACACACGAAAGTAGATTCGAGCTTTTTTCTGGCTTCAAATGGACAGTTAATGGGATTGAGTTAGAGTGACTTAGTCAGTTTAGTCAGTAAAGGCGCGCTAAGGGTGTATTATGGTTTGTGCAATTGGGATCATATCTCATCTCTCACTTCAGCTTGTGCTCTGTTATGGTCTCTCTCGGCGCGTTATTAATGTGAAAAACAATGTTACGTTTGTTGCATTAACATATACTCGTTGGTTAGTATTAAAGGAACTTTATTATCTCTGCATACTGGTATCGTTTCATATTGCTCGTAACCGATGGACAGCATTAATGGTGTGACGCCTGAATTCATTAAAAATCAATAGAACACACATAAGTCCCGTGAAGGTGCTAGAAGGAGGGACCGGGTGAGGGTTACAGAGCTTTTTTGACTTTACTGAGATTCTACCTGAGATATCACCAGCTAGTATACTTGGTAAAACGTACTCTATTACAGATCTTTACTATGATAGGGTATATTATGTCAAGACTTATTTTTATGTTGTGTGTGGATAAAACTTTGTAGTATATTTTCGTGCCTTCTCATCGTTATATAGCTATTGCACTAAAACTTGTTAGAAAAATGTTAATTATTGTATAAGATTACACAAATTGACAGGAAGTGTCTGTAATTATTATCAGTAATTGATTACTGAGTATAAAACTTAGTAATATAATAAAAGTTAATCCATACCCAAGTATAATAAAAGAGCCTTCTTTCTCGTACGAATTTATCCCGCGTAGTAATTTATGTTGGTCTCCTATAATCCACATATGGTTATGGATACAATTTTTGCGTATAAGTGACATTACATTAGGGTTAGGATGATGAAGTTTAAGGTGAGAGATATTATGTCGCACGCAGAGAGTGTTTGAAATACAAGGCCTCAAAGTGTAGATTTAATACGAACGTTTTGTATCAATGTATAGTATACTTTGCTCAGGTGTCACACCTTCGTGCTAGAACATCGGTTAATTAATCGGCAATGTCATTTGTCGTAAGGGAGGTGTAATTGTCGATTACGAGGTTGATGTCGTTGTACAATTAATACTTGCTGTGAGTCATGTTACGCTTATCGTTCACGCTTTAATTGAGATATTTTGTGGAAATCTTATGACGTCAGAGTATATCTAGTCTATCACTAGTATAAAATAGAGGCCATGTTTGTCGATTAATTTTTGCTTTAGAGAGTATCCAGCCCGATGTTAATTCTATGACAACAACACTTCGTTTCTTTGGTTATGAGGTTATGAGTTAGTATACAATGACGAGAAAAATGAATGCAAGTTTACGTCCTCTGTATGCTATGTTTAGTTACTTTATCCTATCTGGACCGAAAGATAGAGACGAGGAACACTTAACTCATAAATTCTTATACTGCTTTGAGATCTGTTTAACTGGGATGTTGGTGTTTGTAGAAGTCAGGTTATAATTTCATTGATGTACGCGCGAGGATTGGCAAAGTCGGCTTATTCTCATTTCAATAGTAGAAATTACTTTGTTCACCCTTTGAGTGTGCACACATTCTGTCTCTGTCGAAGATTGCCATATTAACAACGGTGGTTTTTTATATTTATGGGTTTTCCAATGCACCAGATACGCGAAATGCCACGTTTGAAATACAATCAGATATCGATGGATCGATAGAGTACATAGGGTGAGGTATGGGGTGGTGGTATGGTTGATAATTACTTCCGATATAGCTGGTAAACAGAAATTGTGATGAAGAGCAGATTGAGCGAAAATGAGTAAACTACTCTCTTTCGTGTCCACGTAAAAATAATGAACCTCTATCACTCAAATAATAGAGTCGAGGAAGTAGATCAGAGTAAAAGTCTAAATAGCCACTCACGGAGTGGACAGTAGAGTATGGATTGAGTATGGTCGGTTCGGAGTGAAAAGGATATTAGTTTGAATTTACGTTTTTTAGTGAATGTAAAACATCCACTATTTTAGGTAATAAACAGTTGTGTACCGAATGCACATAGATGCGAACAAGAAATATAATAGATGCTACGGTATGGACAGGAGGAGTGGTTGGAGGTGGCTTATCCTTACATGATTACCATTTTCGCTGTAAAGCTGTACGCCAACAATGAGCTCAACTTCACTTAAGTACACAAAATTCTGAACCTAGAGAGAGACAGATCAATAGCACTCCAACACCATCTCATACGATCTCATAGAGAATCACTTATTTAGGATCAATAGTTCAATTATTCCAGAGGGAGAAGGGCAGTTATAAGACACAGTGACTTTAAACTAGATATACCGGGGTATGTAAAACGTGGACCAATGCTTTTATGTAAAGAGACATATCGAGTGAGATCAGTAGAGAATTCACATAGATCAATCTTTATGGTTACACGGAAGGGTGAGGAAGTGTAGGTTTGAGTTTACTGATTGGACTCAGAAGTTACTTTGCTGTGTGCTTTAGGGTAGGCTCACAAACGTAAATTGTAATCGTTACACTACATAACAATATATAAAGAATAAGAATATATTATATATATTATAGTGAGTTATGGAGATTAATGTATTATATTAATTTATGTTTTCTGAGAGTCACTCTTATTCTATTAGTTTATCTTCACTATTATTTCTGATTTGTCTTCTTATGCATAGGATTCTGAAACCGAATATCTTTCGGCATTCTCTATACATATCCAATAACCATTATATAGTAATGATCCTATACAGTAGTCGTTTTAGAATTAGCGAGAGAGAGTAAATCATCAATTAATGTCGACAACGCAGAGGAGCGCGTACACCGGATAGCTGGCGCTCAAACTCCTACTACCTTCTGATATGCACATAGTATCTCCGCACTCTCTCCTCTTCAGCTTTATCCACGGGAAAATGCATTTCCTATCTACAGAACCCAAGATGCTACCTTCACGACTATGCCTTCGCCTCTGTGCGTGCACTTGCTAGTCGGAAGGCCAAAACACCTCCGTAGGGGTCGTAGTATCTCACTATAATCGGAGTAGTAGCCATCATACCAAGGTTCGAGGATATCTAGACCTACGGGAAGTGAAACCTATACACCACTAGTACCGATTTGTAACTCCAAACATTGAGGTCTCTCGTTATATCTTACATTACGCCATTCGAGAGTTTAACGTGAGGCAGCCCAGCGACCGAGCGCTACCACATACAGGTGCCCGGAGCCGAAGCCAACTCCTCCGAATCCGGTACCCTACCAACTCTTTCTAGAATTTCAACTCTCTGATCCCTACCAAATCTGTTCTCTAGCGCCTTCACGAACGCACTAAAGTATCGATGTTTTTAAGATGTTTGAGGGCCGATCCGTGCTGGGGGATGCGCGACCACGTATGGAGAACGGATGTAATCTCGGTCACGAACGAGCTGTACTGTATCACCATTTAAAGCCGCTAGGCCTGGTGCATCAACACATGTTTAGCGAACGCGATACCGAATAGCCTCTAAAGTGCTATGTAATCATATAGTCAAGAGAAAGCCAGAGATGTTAGAGCGCGAGCCAAAATATCTCTCCCAGTTCATGTTATCAATCCACGTGGTATGATTCATAAACGATTCCCTTCGAGAATCGATTATTCATCTCCGCACGAAGTCGAGCCAAAGGACCAGAGCAGTAGCCTAGGGAGTTTGGATCTCACGAAGTCGGATCGAGAGCCGTGAGATCTGCTAGGAGGCTAGTTATGCCAGACGTGTGGAGTTTATGAAGAATCCCAATGCGCTGAGCAAGGACCATACTGGAGTTGAGACGGAGGAGTTATTCGTAACGCATACACAAAAATTGAACCACCCTGTCGATGGTTGCGCACAAGTATATACTGTGAGCGATATATATAATATAATAATCAGAGTGAGATAATAATGAGAGAGCTCCAATTTGCCACATAGGAGTAAATACATAATCAACCTAGATCACCACAATATATAATCATACAATAATATAATAATAATAATAGCGGTAGTCCGGTTGGTCATGCGCAACACCATGTTCGATGGCCCGATCTTTTTGTCCAAGGCCTATCCGAAACTCGTGTTCAAGATCCTTGAGACCAAAGTAAGGGCGTGGCGACCATATTTGCAGCTACGCTCTATGGGGAGAAGAGGTACCCCCTAATATACTAGCTCCTAGACTTGAAAATCTGCTGTGCACTTATAAGCGAGTACACAATATAAGGATCCAAAGAACATAATAGCGAAGAGCCCAATACATTCTCTATAGAGCGATAGCTCTAATAGTTTTGAGAACAGCAGGTGGATACGAGATTGGGCATAACTTACTATATACTGCAGTATACTAGTATATATATATATATAATATATCTTATAAAAGACTAATCTATAATATAATATTATATATATGTTTGAATTTAAGATGGTCACGTATATATATTGTAGAGCTAAATAGACTAGTTATGATATAAGTAGTATACGTAGCGAGGAAATAATTAATATAATTAGTGCCAGTCATATAGACATAAAAGAGATAGGGTCCCCATTATATATTTAAGTCAATATTATTATACGATAATAGTGCAATTATAAACCTCTAAAATACTATATTAAATAGCACACATTGTAATATTTATTATATTTATTGAACTATATTATGTATTATATTATATATAATGGAAATAATATTTAACGAGCTACCATGATGAATGTTATATTATATTAAGGGACTATATTATAGATATATAGTAGTACTGAGTGGATATTTAAGAATATAAAGAAGGATATAGATAAGATATTTATATATATATTAGCCCTTTTATGCAATGCATTTAATTAAATAAATGTAGTGTAGGTTATAATTGATTAGTAAATACTATATATATATAAATATTAGTTTCACAAAATCGTAAATCTTATAATAGTTTTTGTAAATTTATTTTAGATTATATATGAGTATGAATAGGCTAATAAATTCAACACCGAGAGACTTATATGAGTAGGGGATAAATATACTCATTAGAGCACTTATTTTGGAGTCTACCTAAATATCGAGGAGCTAATTCATATTATTCCACGCTATAGTATATAATATAAATCTATATCAGATACTACAATATCAGGTAGTATTATCTTTATATCAAATACTCATACTATATCCACGGTCCATATAGCTATATAGCATTTTCTCGAATAAAATTAAGACAAGATAGAACTTTTCAGGCTGACTTTATATTCTATCCATCATATAGAAGAAAAAGTATAGATTACTGTGATAAATGTCAATTTACATAATATCACTACTTATCTATAGAGATAGCCATGATTATGTATCACTCATTATATATAGATTATAGAATATACCCCAGTGAGACGATACTATGCGCGAACTAGAATATATTTTAATCCACGTTACCGGGAGAATAGTATTGAGTATTATATTATATGTCATATACAAACTACAAAAAATATCAATACTTTGGTTTCTATAGTACCAATACATACCGCTGCAGTCTCAGCTCTCAGATACACACAATTCCAGA
Source organism: Trachelipus rathkii (assembly GCA_015478945.1). NCBI lineage: Eukaryota > Metazoa > Arthropoda > Malacostraca > Isopoda > Trachelipodidae > Trachelipus > Trachelipus rathkii. Next base: position 9,901 of record JABUQX010084366.1, read on the forward strand.
GTATTAGTATCTCTGAGCACTTTCTTTCATAAGAATGAAAACTAACTAATTTAACTTTTTATTTATATAAAATCAAGTTATTTATAATATTTATTATTGATTTTATTATTTAATATATTTCGGCAGAGGAATATGAAAATGTCTCGCTGATTAATTCAAAGGTCAAGGTTGCTTGCTGTGGGGAGTCTGTTATTTGATGTTAATAATAGTCTGAACGAGTGACCATGGCCAAAGTTACACTGATGATAAAAGGAAGCATATATCATATATATATATATATAATACATTATATATAATATATTAATTATTTATAGTATGGTATAAGAATAACTCACTATATATAATATACATAAATAATCTAAGAGTATTATATAGCCTATAAATGAACAAAGAGATAGAGTTAATATTCTATAATAATATAATTATATATAGTAGTATACAACAGATTATGTATAGTTTTTCGATTATATATGAAAGTATCTAATTTATTATTAATATTAAACATAAATATTATTATAATTATAGCTTCTATCATCTAATATGATATATATATTATTTAAATTATCAGAAAGTTATATTATGATATATATAGTACAATATATACCATATAATAAGATTACTTTCATTCGGTCTATATAGGGTCACACTATATATATATCTATAGAGTCCGTACTACAGGAGGAGTTATGAGAGGTAACACCAACGAAGGTGCTCCAGCAGGAAATCTAGTAATGGTGAGTATATATTATATATAGTATATATTTAGTATATTATTATTAAATATATATATTCTATAGAATACTAACCTAGTAACTCTATTATACTCACCTACTCTTCCAGTATCTATATAATTATATAGTTAGTGAACTATAATATAACTAGAGCTATATAGCCTAGAGTGTATCGTATCATATATATATAATATCACCTTATATATATAGGCCATATATATATAGATATATAATATATAAGATTTATATATATACACTTCATAGTAGAGTGTTCACATATATATTTATATATATATTGGAACTTATTATACAAGCATTTTGAGAAGTTATATGGAAATCTATATACTATAATATATATATATATATATTATATATATACTATATAACCACCCCTTTGAAAATCTGTATTATATATTATATACCTATATATATAACTAGTATATATTATATATATATATATATATAAATAGTATATATATATTACTATATACACTTAATTATATATTATATATAGTATATATATTATATATGTATATATTATATATTAAATTGAATTACTTTATTTATTTTACAATCAATATATTTGCTACATTTTCAGAAATTCCCATTTAAAATCTCAAAGATATTATTTTATTTCACGAGAAATTCCGCTTTCCTATATGACCGATAATATATATATGTATATATTAATATATATATAGCTATATATTATATATATATATATATATAAGTATATATATATATATATTTATATATATATTATATATATATATATTATATAATATATATAGCTATATATATATATATATTATATATATAGTATATATTATATATAAATATAATTCATATATATAAATATATATAATATATAGCCCGTGTATATATATTATAAGAAATGTTAAAGATATATATATAAGTATATATATATATATGATATATTATAGCTCCTATACTAATAAAATAGAACGAAATAAATATAAAGTAGGATAAATGAAATTAGTATAAAATGATAGATAATAAGACAATAAATACTATAAGAAGAAAGCTAGGACCTACCACGTAGTATAGTTTATTATTTCACTATACCCCTGGCCCTTCTTCACTAATGTTTCCGTCTTCGTGAGTAGAGGCCCAACGAAATAACACAACAAGAAAGGAGATATCGAGAATAAAGAAAAGGGACTAAAATCGGTTATTCATTTATTAGTTATCGAGGCGCCCTATTAAGGGGGAGACTTCATAATATCTAGAGGTAGGTCAAAAATGCGAAACTGGAATCCAACTCAAAAAGACTTATACATGATAAGACGTTCGTATAAGGAAACCTAGGGAATATTAAATATTTCCCCGATAAGGAAAGAGTACATAATAAACATGATGATAATCATTAATAAAGGTATTAGGGACAATTGGTGATTAATTACCAGTATTTGCATAAACGACGAATATAGTTTGCATAAAAACGACATGTGTTTTGCCAATGGTATAGCATTTTGAGAACGTTAGTTATATAAGATACGAGATGATAAACATAGTAATTAAATATTTTATATACATTTAAATTATATTATTTAATCATAACTTCATGTTGTCATTTTTTCATTAATTACTAATACACAAATCTTTAATCAAAAAACTTGAAAAAAAAACAAGATACTTTTTAAAACCCTTATAATTATACAATATTAATTATACAATGATAAAGAATATAATACTCAGAAGACGATACGAACTGCGAAGTAAACAGACTAAAAGGAAGTAGATTGAAGTGGGCACTTAATTACAAGCCCATCACACCTCTCTCTCCACCTCCAAAGGCGCCTGATGTATTTATGCTCTTTGTACTCATGGCTCAGATCTTAGTGTCTTCCCAATTTTCTACCTTATGGCTCATGCTACTCTGTCAATCTCCTACTAAATTTATCTGTTTGTACATATGTCTTCTAACTCAATTGACTATAGTACATTCTTCGACTATTTAAATTCCTAAATCGAGCAAATTCTCGTTTCTTCTCCTTTCTCCGAAGCCATAAATTTTGGTGATTTCAGCGTTCATCCACGCCAATGACTTTCCTGAACTTGCCTACCACTTATTAATCTAGAAAGACCTCAGGCAGATGATACAGCTCCCTACTCTTATCCATTATCGTCTTAGTGTTGAAAATCTAGGCTTTTATTAAATTCCAATCTTTCTTCTTGTTCTGTTAAACTATTTTCTCCTCTGGGTTTTTCCGATCATGTTCTTATATCTGTATCATGTCCAATCTTTTCAAGTCTTTTTCAGGAAAGACCCCCACCTATAACGAGGAAATGCTTTTGGCACTTCGGTCATGCAAACTGCTCTGACTTACGGGTGTACTTCTTCGACTTTCCATGGAATTACAACGCCAGAGTAGGAGGGGTCTCTTATTTAGTAGAAAGCATAACCGAGGTGATTCTCACTGGATAGAAGGTGTATATTCCCTATTTTTTCCGTCAACTAAATCAAACAGATCTTGGTTTAACTCTCCTTGTTCTTGTGTATTCGCCGTAGAAACACTTCTTTTAGGAAATACATTTGTTTTCAAGCATCAAAAACTCATGTATCTTATATTTCATCCCGAAGCTGTGTAAAATTTATTTCCGAAACAGTAAATCCCTTTTGTCAGCAGAAAATGCAAAATTCTTTCTAATTTCCCTTTCACACTCTCTTTCTGTCATTTTGCAATATTTATCAACCCTTATTTTCTTATTCCTTTTTCTTCCGCAAGTATCTTCCGAAAGTACAATTGTCTTCTGCCAGAGCTAAACTCTTCACTCAAATCTTTATTTCTAATTTCACTTTAGACAATTTCAGTTCTATTCTTTCTTCTCCACCCTTTCAGCTCATTTATTTCTAATACTGCAATTAAATCAGCATACCTTATTTCTGCTTTCTCTGCGCTTAACACTAATAGTACTCTTACTGCGGTTTTGAAAACTTGGACTTCAAAACTTCCATTCAAGCAGCCATGGAATTAATTCATCTCTGTCTTTCCATATGGACCTTCCCTTTCTTCAGGAAACGTAGACATATTCATCCTATGCAGAAAAGGAGAATCTCACAAAACTGTATCTATCATCACATCGCTTTAACCTCTGATTTTTCTAAATTTTTCGAATTTTTTCCTTTCTTAGGAAATTTTGGAATTATCTCAATACTTCTAATCTTGTCTTTGCTCGCAAGAATGGCTTTGGTAAGGAAAGTTCTACTAGTAATCTCTTCACCCTGAATCTTGATCCTCTTTCCTTCGATATTTCTGTGTACCTTTTACTGAGACCTTGGACATACCGGAAACCTTCGAATGAGTGAGGAACAAAGCTCTGATTGCTAATGTTCCTTATTGCGATATCTATCGTTTTCTCTGCGACTTTCCCTCTGATTTCCATTCCGGTTATTTTATAACAGCTGTTGTAGACGGCCACCATTTCTTCTTTAAATCTTTACATAGTGCTATGCTTCAGAGATCTGTCATATCAATAACTATTTCTCTCATTTATTCTCTTTGTTATTTCATCACATATCCACTCCTATTCCCATTATTCATTCATTCGTTACTCCTTTCATTTTAAAAGCTCTCCCACCCAATAGCAATTAGCTAACGCTAGGAGCTCAGCTTTGGAGCAACAAACCTCTGATCTTTCTTGAATTTCTAATTGGGGCAAGGAGAACATGTTTGCTTTCAAAACCTCAAAAACTCAGTATCATAAACTTTCTACACAATATAATCTACCAATCATTTATAACATCTTCGAAACCACAAAATTCAAACCCTCCTTTGTCTTTAATAATCTTAGTGTTTCTTTTTCCCGTGTTCATTTTTTGATAGATCAAACTACTTGTTTTCGAAACAAAGCTTCTAAGAGGTTGGGAGTTAGGAGATGCCTTCATTTTAAACAGCTCTTCCTCACTTCATGTTTGTTCATTTGTGTGTGTGTGTATATATGTTTTCCCTTTGCCATTAAATATATAATTATTTCAGGATCAATTTCTAAAAAATTGTGAAAATATTCTTAAAAAATTTATTTTTACTCACGTTTTGGTAAATAACTCTTAAGCATCTGCTCGAACTGTTGTTATTTGGTATTAATCGCCTCATTTTTCTATATAAAATACATATATATATATATATATATATATATATTAGATATTATTGTTATTATTATTATTATTATTATTATTATTATTATTATTATATATATATTATATATATATATATTATTACATATATATATATTATTATTACATTATTATATATATATATATTATTATATATATATAATATATATATATATAATATATATATACATACATATATATACATATTATATATTATTATTGTCATTATTA
>JABUQX010084367.1:0-5000 GCA_015478945.1 Trachelipus rathkii
AAAGAGAGATGGAACCCCCGCGACACCAAGAAGACCAAAGAGCGGGGGTTCCGGAGACCATCGCCCTGAGGGGGGGATTAGTCCCCCTAGTTCACCTAGAGGCCGAGAGACCCCGACTCCTGACATCGGGGTGGTCTGATGCCCCTGGTATGTCGTGGTAGTTTTAAACACCCCTAACACTCGGGCGCCCTATTTTTTTGCGGTCAAAGTCTTTTTTTCTGTGCCATGCATATGCAACAATGTGTATGCCTTACTGTAGGTGCTGTTGTTCTCTAGTTACATGATGTCAGCTTTAGACACTAACCTATTATATATATATATATATATATATATTATGAAGATATATATTATTTATATAATTTTTATTTTTATAATTTTTGGTAAGGTAGTACTATATATATATATATATATATAATATCGAATTATATGAATATAATTCCAATACTCGAATATATCCCGTGGAATTAATAGTTCGATATATTCGAATATCGAAGCTCAAGAAACAAAAAGTTGAATTTTAACCTATATATTATATATATATATATATATAATATATATATATATATATAATATATATATATATATATATATATATATATATATATAATAAATATATATATATATATATATATATATATATATATTTTATTTATATATATATACTATATATATATATATATATATATATATATATATATATATATTATATAATATATATTATATATATATATATATATATATGATATATATATTAATATTTGCACCTTTCCAAGTGTAAAACCAGTAAGGAAAGCGAAAAATGCCCGTTAGTTTCCCTCCTGGTTAAATGGAGCTAAATTCTTCAGTAAAACTAAAACCCTGAGAAATATATATATATCACTATATATATATATAATGCGATATAATATCCTATATATATATATAATTTTATATTATTATATAATATATATAATATATATTATATATTATAGGTATATATATATATATAATATTAAATATTATATATATAATATATATATTATATGCCTAAAATAAAATGAAAATGAAACGTTTTGTTTAACCCTTGTATTAAAGAAAGAAAAACTATTATTATTTAAAATCACATACTAATGATCTTTTAAAAACAATATTTAGATCACTCGTTTGTAGGTACACATATATTTTTATATACCTTTAATTATTTGTTCTAAAAAACTAGTTCTTATCCACTTTTTAAATATTTAAGCAGAAGTAAAAAAAATAGACAAAAAAAAAAAGTCTCGCCAAAACGTCTTCCGCAGAATTGTTTTTTCTCAAATACATTAGCGTTTAAGGGTCAACCATTAAAATTCGTAATGAACTTCTAACGACTCTTTTTGCTAAAGACTTTGCTTTGTACTGACCAAATTAGCGATGGGACTTGTACCCATTTGTCGCTTTGTCTTAGGATATATTCCTAACCTACCATGGCAAGATATAGGTATAGATATTCTATATTAATGATTTTAGGGTTTTGATGACTTAACAAATCACTCTAAAACCATCATTTCCGTATTATGCAGACTTCATACTATATATCTGATATCAAAACCTTGAAACATCAGTTCTAAAATATGTGAGTTTCAATATAGTATAGTATATATATAATATATAGTAATATTATATATATATTAATTATATATACATGAAACTTATAAGGTTATATATATATATATATATAGTATATTATTACATATTATATATTATATATATAGTATATATATTATATATATATATATATTTAATTATATATATAAAGCGTGATATAGTTGTATCGATTATTTTTTAGTTTAAAAATCTGTAACTTCGAACTTCATTTCATTTGTTATTACTAGGTCGATTCAGACACGGAAACTTTGTATATATGTTATTTACTACTGTTTTAATTTCATAAAATTAGTTTAGCTAACTTTCGATTATATTAACAATTAAAGTCAAAGATCCCTTTTTTACATGCTTTGGCGGGAGTATAAAAGCTTGCATTCGGCATCAGAGCTTTATTCCTTGTTATAGTTATTCATCTGCAGGATATATCCATTTAGCTTTCCCATTTGCTTTATTTTCCCGATAGAACCTGCTCTTCGAGAACGTCTAGACTTCAACGAGATTATATACTTATATAGGCGATGTCAATTAAATAGTTTTTTGACATGCTTCCGTTCTTCAAATTGAAGCTTCTCGTTAGGCTTTATAGAACCCCTCAAAAGAAGAGGTAAGTTCTAGTATGGTTTCCTTTGATTTTTTTTATTGCAAAGGAAAAGGAATGTGCTTATTTTCATTTGTTATGATGATTATTCTTATTAGTGATTGTTATATCTGTTCAAGGCCCGGATTGATTATTTAGGATATATTTTTTTGTCCTCTAAATTTTTGTAGAATAGTTTTTTAGTCTAATTCCCTTCTTCCCTTTCAGCATTAGATAGGGAACTAGCCTTTTCTGTATTCGAACAATTTGAGTAAATTTCTGACGAACAAGTTTTCTCAGCTAATTGAAGAACTTTTGTGTTATTGTGAAGATTTGTAAAAAATATTCACAATGCACTTGTGAGTCCGATTCCCAGTTAGTGGTGGAAACTGAGTTCTTTGTTTAGATTTCGCCTAACCTGTTTTTAACTTCGCTCCCACGAAATTTGAAGCCTTTTGGTTCCGTTCTAAAATTCTCAAATTTTGCTAGCTTTGAAACAGTTTTCTACTAGATCGGAAAAATTAATGTTTCTTCTAAAAAACAAGCCCATTAAGAACTTCGATAGAAGTCACGTTTCCAGTTGTGATTTAGATTTTTGGCTGTCTTTTAAATCTTTCGCTCTTCTATCCTCAAAAATAAAAAAGAATGAAAAATTACAAATGCAAATAGTATATTGCCTTTGTTTTGATGTACAACATTGTATTTTGGTTTTACATTATATTTCCTTATATTTTTTTAACAATATTTAAAAAAAAAATCCTCCCTTATATTACACGCTAAAAAGAGAAAATTGATTGAAAATTATTTTCGCTTAATCGTGAGTCGCATTAATCGCTATATAACTTGTCGCTCGTGCTGTGAGGTTGTTTCGTGTGCTTGGTCTTCCCTGTGTTATTTTAATCGTGTGTTTAAATTTTATTTTAATTGTCGACTCATTTTAATTTAATGTGCCCTAGTGTTGTGTTAGTGTTCATTGCTTTTTAATATTTTTACGTATCTATCGTCTTCATATAATTAACAAATGAGAATTTGCTCCTAAAATTTTGCCATCCGGAAACTTTAAGCTAAGTTTGGTTTTAATTTTTTTACCTTTTTTCTTTTTTTAAGAGATATTATCAATAAGAATATGATTTTTGGATTCATTTGCCCCCTTTTTAATCATATAAGGTTTTAAATTTTAAAATTTTATGGTTTAATGCAGGCTTTTCATCACGTTGTGGTACTTTAAATTTAGCTTTTGTTTTAATCATTTGTTTAAGTTATTTTGTTTGTGTGTGTGTGTGTAGTGTGTGTGTGTGTGTGTGTGTGTGTGTGTGTGTGTGTGTGTGTGTTGTGTGTGTGTGTGTGTGTGGTGTGTGTGTGTGTGTGTGTGTGTGTGTGTGTGTGGTGTGTGTGTAGATTGTAATAGGTTTTTTAGCTTTAGTGTGTAGATTTGTGTGTGTTTTAACCTCTAGATTTTTCAAAAGGTTTTCTGTAAATACGGTTTTAGGGTTTTATAAATTTTCTCATTTTAAACATTTAGGTTTTAGCGTGCAAACAATTTTATCCTGACTTCACATTGTTTTTTTTTTGTTTTTTGTCTGTTTGTTTTTGTCTGTTGTTTTTGTTTGGCTGTGGCTGTGTGTGTGAAGGATGGCAGATTTGCTCAGGCGCGGACTTTCTATCGACTTTATCAACATCCGCGGCTTAAAATCTAACTTAGCCTCTGTGGAATATCACCTCTCTAACTCCTAAGATCCTCTACCTTTTGCTCTTGGCTAAACTCTAGGAGTGGCTTAATGAATCATGTCCTTCTCTGTTTACTTCGTTTATAGGTACTAACTACACTTATTTCCATAATTTCCGTCTGAAAGGGGGAGTATGTGCCTATGTTAACATAAACACTCCTGTAACACGTCTCGAAAATCTCGAATCTCCAACTTCGATTTCTAATGGCTTAAAATCGTTTTCCTTCTAACTTCATAATCTTGTTGCTTCTGCTACTGTTCTCACTAACAGAAACAGATTTTCAACGGCCTTATTTTGAATATCTTTACTACTTCTTCAACGAAAGACTGTTATATCTTCCCATTAAAATACTGAGTCCTCTATTTAAGAGATTTCAATGTACACAACACTGAATGGTTGGGGTCCTCTCATACTGATTAGGTGGGGAGGAGGCAGAATCATTCAGCATTCTCAACGACTTGGAGCAACTAATTAAAGAACCCACTACACATTTCCGGATCGTCCCAACAATTCTTTGAACACACTTGACCTAGGTTTCACTACTAGTCCTTCTCTCTTTAAATAAACCACTTTCCCTCCTATCGGTAAATCTGACCACAACCTTATATCTATCAATTTTAATACTTTCTCTCCAACAGCTCCATCCTGCCCCTATGCGTTTTTTCTGACACTTTGATCGGGCCGATAGGGGGGCCTTGAGTCGCTTCTACGTACTATAATTGGAATGACTGCTTTGATTCTGGTGACGCTTCGGCTTCTGCCGAAAAGGTGGGAGCTGTAATCGTTGATGGGATGAGCAGGCTCATTCCTTCTTCGACTAAATCTTTTTCTCCTCATATCCAGGTTCGATGCTTGTTCTCTGCCATTCAGGCTAGAGACATTGCGTATCGGGGTGGAAAAAATCTCGTGTCTCCTATCACTCTTGCTAATTTTCAATTTAGCTAGAAATCGTTTGTAGGATACTCTTATGTCAAGCAAGCGGTGGCTTTCTCAAACAAAGGCGCTAACCTCCTTGATATCTCACTACTGATAAAATCTTTCCTAGGCCTCTTGCCAAAATATCTCTAAC
>JABUQX010084367.1:12500-16983 GCA_015478945.1 Trachelipus rathkii
TTAAAACTTTTAATAGTTTTATGTACAGAATTATTTACCGGTTTCTTTTTTCCACTGAAACAGTTCAATATCGTCAGCAGTCACTAATCCAAGTTTTAGATGTTCTTCCACGTTGTTCTGAACAAGGAAATTTATTGGGCTACGGGCAGATGATGAGCATCTTTCGGGAGAATAATGAATGTCACTAACATCGTCTTCAGTGGTCGAGTTATCGCCCAAGTCATTTAAGTTAGAATTTTCCGAAGTTGATGAACTTTGACTTTGGGATTCTTTCTCTAAAGAACATTTTTCTCCATATAGTTTACCAAAAATTTTTCTGGCGCTAAATGGACTTAGGGATTTTGATCTTGCTGTTGTGAGTGTTGACTTAGACACGTTTTGAAGAGAATTTCTTGAGAATATATTCCTAGAGAACCAATTACTAAAACCATTGTTTTTATCGCTTGACACTCTAAACCTATTTTTCTCAACATCCTGGCACTTATTTTTAGAGATAAGTATATTTATATTTTGCTTTGTTTTCTCCACATTATCTCTTTTCTCTTCTCGGTCGTCAATAGGAGATGAGTTAGTTCCAGATCTCTGTTTTGATACTGTATATTGACTAGGTAAATCTTCAAGAGATAAAGTTTTATCATCTTTCTTTATTTTTGGAATTTTGCTGTAGCTTTGGTAATCTGACTCCAAATTGAGATCTTGCAATTTGCTCTCAGATTTTTCAACACGAGAGTCAATACACTTTTCAGCTGGATATTTCTCCGTTTTAAAATCATTGCTTTCTTTATGTTGTGTGCATGTTGCATCCTCCTTTGAGTTTGAATCAGTATAGACATCAATGCCGGCTCCTAAAATCTTATCTTCTTTCCTGTCATTCTCATTTGGGTAATTCTCTTCATCTTTATCGTTGTTGTAATCTTCTTTAGGTTTATTATCATCTTCATTTAAAAGCGTTTCTAGCTCATTTATTTCATTTGAGTTTGGAAAAAGGGAAATGGATTTTATTTTTGGAGGATTTAAACAGCAAGTTGCATTTTTTCTACACAACTTTTTACAACTTTCAAAATTTATGTCAGTTTGTTTTGGCACTCCTCTAAAGTTGGAAAGTCTCATTATATTCACGCCTAAGAGAGACGAATGGCATCTAGGCATTTCATTATCAACTTTTTTAGCCAAGTCAGTTAAGGATAAGAAAATTCTTTTCGATTTATCGTCATATTTATTTTTTGCATAGGTACGAGTTTGGATAGAGAAACATTGATTTCTATTTTGATCTACAATATAATTATTAAACCATTTTAGCTTTGTAACGTAATCCGAACCGATTAGGTGTGTAAATCTGTTATTGATATCATTAATTAAAACCTCATCGATATTATTGTTAAAAGTTTCATTGATTTTAAGAACATTTTCTTCTGATCTAGGTAAACTATTTTTCAAATCATTAGTTCGTTCCTCTTCCTTCAGATATAATAACCTCCCATCTTCTTTGTTAGGAAGATAAAGCTTATCATTATCATCCTCAGTAAAAGAGGAACATGATTTAACATTATTAATATTACTTTTAGTTTGCTCATTAACAATTGCCTCGCAGGCTTTATCATAATAAATACAAGGGTTGTTATAAAAACTATTACTAGTTTTAAATGTAGTTTTAGTCTCGTCTTGAATCTGAAATGGCTTTGGCGATAAATTAATAAAATAGCCTGAAAATCTGTTTCTCTTCAAATTATTACTCTCAAAACTTTTATGCTCATAGACTGGTTTGTAATTATTGCCTGAGGGGTTTATTATAACAGGTAAAGAAATTCTTTTCCTCGCATTCACTTGTTGATCAGCATCAGTTTTAGAAGATTCAAAACTAAAGGTGTTGTTGATACTTTCCATTGATTTTAAAGGACTTGAATCATAGTTGGTCAAATTTGACGTAGAAGATTCAATATCACAAGATAATTCAACATCACTGTAACAAAAAGATCTTTGGTTATGAGAAGGAGATTCACTCTTAATACATGAATCATTTTCATTTTTAGAACAATTGTTTCCATATTTTTCATTAAATATACTAAATTCTTTATTTTCAGATGCAATCACATTCAGATCAAGGTCAGAAGAGTTTACAGGAATAACTATGTCTACTTCAGAAGGAGTTAAAAGGATTGAACTGTGTTCATTCTCCATTGTTATATGTTACTTCTTTCTGTTCATTTGAAATTTATTTAAAATAAATTATTATTAGACAAATAAACACCACATCGTGTTATGCTCACTTCTTGTAGTTCTCTGAAATAAATTTATATATATATATATATATATATATATAAGTATATATATATATATATATATATATATATATATGTTAGAATAGTAGTTATATATATATATATATATATATATATATATATATATATATATATATATATATATATATATATATATATATATATATATAAGAGTTAGATATATACACACATATATATATATGTATAATATAAATATATATATATATATATATATATATATATATATATATATATATATATATATATATATATATATATTATTGATAAAGCAAGCTGCACTGCTCGCAGTATTGATAGGTATTGATAAAAATACCCCTTTTTAAGCATTTCACCTTGCTGGGAATCGAACCTGGACCCTAGCAGATAAACGCGTATGTGTTTGACCACTACGCCACTATTTTATATTATTATTATTATTATTATTATTATTATTATTATTATTATTATTATTATTATTATTATTATTATTATTATTATTATTATTATTATTATTATTATTATTATTATTATTATTATTATTATTATCCTTCTTCCTCCCCAAGACTGGGGGTAAGGTGCGTGACATGCAGCGGAAAAGAAAAGTAGTAGAAGAATATGACACAAGTCGAAAAGAAAGCCCAGCCTTACCGCCCCCTCTATAGTGAGAACTCGTCGCAGTCATAAAATCCACCCTGAGCTTCACGACCGCGACGAACTCTCACCAGGCAGCATATCGTCGCGTAGGGTTCATCCCCCCGGGCCCAGGTGGGCCACAACCTACTCCTCACAAACCCCCTCCATTCTCTCTTATTATGCACCTTTATTCTCGCCTTTGCCAAACTCACTCCTCTCTCCTTTAGACATTCGTTCACTGACTCAATCAGCTTTTTCTTCGGTCTCCCAGCCAGTTGCGATTTTGGAGAGAGAGAGAGAGAGAGAGAGAGAGAGAGAGAGAGAGAGAGAGAGAGAGAGAGAGAGAGAGAGAGAGAGAGAGAGAGGTAATCTGATTCATGTCATAAGTAAATGACAAAATTCTTGAAAGTATCTTTTCCCGCTGAATTACTTTTTTTTTTATAACAATAAATCATTAAAAATTAGCTTCTTCCTATTCCAAAAGCACATTTATTTCGCTTAATATGCGAAATTTATTAAAAACAACAAAATCCTTTAAAAATATTTTACTTAGAATTTTCAAATTTACTTTAGAAAAATAAAACAATTTCGTATGTTAAACCAACCCTCGAAGGTAAGCTTTGGATCTATTTGCCTTCTTAGCCTCCGTACGTGACGTCATCGAGTGTAAAAATCTTTAATCTTTGGCACATTGAAAGAAATCGAATTAAAGTAATAAATCAAGCAAATATATGCTTTTAATAATTATATGCTATACTCTTAAATAATTTGGAAGAAACATTCAAATTTGAAGTTAATGTTTCTATAAATCAAAAATAATTGTGAACAAAATTTTTTTTAAAAAATAGGCATACCTGAAAACTATCTTATGAACGAAGTGGCAATTATATATATATATATATATATATATATATATATATATATATATATATATATATATATATATATATATATATATATATATATATATACATATATATATATATATATATATATATATATATATATATATATATATACGATAAGCCATTATCACGTCACTGATATATATATATATATATATATATATATATATATATATATATATATATATATGTGTATATATATATATATATATATATATATATATATGCTTATACATGAAGATAAGTCACATATATATTATATATATATATATATATATATATATTATGGTTGTGTGTCTGCTTATTCTGTGCGTACATAAATAAGTTGGCCTTGATTTTTATTTGTTATAAAACAATTATTATATAAACAGAAATCAAATGTATTTTTTTCAATTTAGTTAACCATCAAGGTTCCTACGTCACTGAGTTTCAATGAGAAAGATAGAGGGAAGGAGAGAGAAAGAGAGGGAAAAAATAATTGCAGTAAGATTTACAAAGGCAATATCTTCACATTCACAACTTGCACTTATCAGTCGGTACTATATATATATATATATATATATATATATATATATATATATATATATATATATATATATATATATATATATATATATATATATATATATATATATATATATTTATACATACTAAAGCGTATGCATG
>JABUQX010084368.1:0-7500 GCA_015478945.1 Trachelipus rathkii
AGGAGATATATAGTATTATGATATATATACTATATATATATATATATATATATATATATATATATATATCGTATGATTATATATTATATTCTATTATATTATATATATATATATATATATATATTTATATATTTATATATACTATTATTAATATTTTCTCCTCTGGTACATCTTTTATAGTTATCGGTATGTTTGTTTTGTTGTATAGAGTGTTGTTTGATTGTTGTTGTTTTCTATATATATAATATATATATACTATATATATATATTATAAATCAGTGGCGTTGCCTGGATTTTTTTCGTGGGAGGCTGAAAACAATTTCTAACGAAATAATAATAATAATATAATAATAATAATAATATAATATAATAATAATATAATAATAATAATAATAATAATAATAATAATAATAATAATAATAATAATAATAATAATAATAATAATAATAATAATAATAATAATAATAATAATAATAATAATTAATAATATATATAACTTTCCTCAATACTGCTAGATAAAATCATTAAAACTTTTATAAATAAGAAAATTCTCGAAGAAAAAGCAGAAGATAATATGGATAGATTGATTTTTTTTCAGATCAAACTGATAGATAGATTTAATTATGAAAATATCAGGTTAAAGAAAATATTCACATCACATCAAGCCCAAATCTAACGCTAAATAAATAAAACTTAGATGTTACTACTATAAGCCATTGAAACTTCCTTCTATGTTTTCTGAAAGAACTGGTGGGACTAAGGAGAATGTGAATCATGTAATATTCCAATTTCACTGTAATAAAGATGACTGTAATGGCTCTTACATCGGTATACTACTAATTCTCATCTCAAACTTCGTGTCTCACAACATAGATACAGACCTAGTAAGATCTTTGAACACTTGAAAACGATCACGGAACCCCTAAACCCAATCTCGACATCCATTATCAAATGATACTACACCACGAGCAGGAAATTTTTTTGAATTGGGGCGGGCTGAGTCCCTCTTAATAAAAAAAAGCTCAAGCCAATTATCAACATCAAGTATAATGAAATGGAAAAATTTTTTGAAAATTTTTTAGGTTTGGCTAGTTAGAATCTCTCTATTGGATATAATTCATTACTTAAGAGATTTTAGAATTTAAACGTTAGTATAAAACTTTAATTTTGTTATTCACATTTAATTTTTTAATTTAAATAACATTTAATTTGTTTCATCAATTTGTAAAATTAGTCTAGAACTCGTCCCCTATGATGCCTGAAGTGGCCAGGCGAATTATTAGATTAAAAGTTCCTAAAGCAGAAGCTCTTTTTCTACACTTGATAGTCTTAAACAATTAAATCATGTAGCGGTTGATACTTTAGAATTGGAAAGGCTTGCAAATCTCACAAATAATAATAATAATAATAATAATAATAATATAATAATTAATAATAATAATAATAATAATAATAATAATAATAATAATAATAAATAATAATAATAATAATAATAATAATAATAATAATAATATAATAAAATAATAATAATAATAATAATAATAATAATAATAATAATAATAATAATAATAATAATAATAATAATAATAATAATAATAATAATAATAATAATAATAATAATAACAATAATAATAATAATAATAATAATAATAATAATAATAATAATAATAGTAATAATAATAATATTAATAATAATAATAATAATAATAATAATAGTAGTATTCCACCAGTTTGACCACTACCACCCTTTTCGATATGAAGGAATAGAGTTATAGTTCTGAAACTTGGAATATAATCTATATATGGGATAAGCTCGAATCCGTGTTACTTTCAAGTCTGTAGGGTGTATATAGAGGGTGGTCAACCCCGAGGGTGGACGCCGATATTGCGCTTACGCCCTTGTTGCGTGATCTGAGCGGGCACGATTAGGCCTAACAAGCGTTTGGGCGACCGACCACCTGGAGGTCAAACAGACCGAAGGTCTGTTTGACCGACAGACACAGACTGAGCGCGCGCGCGCGCCACACACACACACATACACATACCCATTATTATTATTATTATTACGTCGAAGAAGTGATCCCCGAAGGGGATCACTTCTGAGTTGTTTTTTAAACCCTTCTGCGCCTGCTTCAGCGACTCCGAGTCCGCACTGCATAGGCACTGCACCGGTCCGCAGCCGCCCGCACCGGCCTCAGGCCTCCGACATATATCTATATAAGTTAGAGTTATCGTATCGTTTTGAAAGCTAAAATTTGGAGTGGTGTTAGATGGGGAGGTAATCTCAGTGTATACGACGTTACATCCCCATGGGTCCCCCCGAAGGGGGACCCCACCTCCCTTCAAACATTAAATATTGATGTAGAAGGCTGAAATTTGGTGAGAGGATTCAGAGTTTGAGTTTCCTAATCAAAGAGTTGTATTGGGATATCAAGGAGTTCTGGCCCGGGCACCGGTGGGCTGGAGCCACTGCGGTGGCCGAGTTAATAATAGCATTCGTATACAACAATGTTGGTGTCCTTTTAGGTTATTGAGTCTGTAGATTTCGAAATAATGGTTTCAGAACCATCAAGAAAAAAAAATTAAATAAATAAATAAAATTTCTTACACTTTTTATGTTTATAACTTACAAATTTACGTTTTTACATACCCTAAAAGCAATAAATCACTAAAATCAAACCCCATCCATCTACCTTCCTGTCCAGTTGCTGTCCAGTTGTGATCTATTGATCTATTGATTAAGGTCAAATTTTTACTAAAATTTTCATGTTTTACATACCCTAAAGCAGTAAATCAGTAAATCAAACACCATCCATCTACCTTCCTGTCACCCTCCTGTCCAGTCGTGATCTATTGATCTATTGATTTAAGGCAATTTTTTACTAAAATTGTAACGGTTTACATACAGCCTAAAGCAGTAAATCACTAAATCAACCACTATCCAACCTCCTCCTGAACAATCTGTGATCTATTGATCTATTGATTAAAGGCATATTTTGCTAAAATTGTAACCTTTTACATACCCTAAAGCAGTTAATCACTAAATCAACCCACTATCCAACCACCATCCATCCACACCTTCCTACCATCCTTGATCTATTGATCTATTGACTTATTGATTCAAAGTCATATTTGAAGTATCATTTTGGATAAACATAACATAAAATTCAAGTTCTTTATACAAAGATCAATCAATATATGTCAACGTAACAAAGTTTTCACATTAATAAAGATTACTTAGCATCATCTAAACTAAGAAATAATAACAATGACCAACCTGACAACATCTTAAACAGGAATAAACTGTAAACGTTAACAAAGTTCCACACTTAACAACAGTAAAGCAACTAACATGGTATGCAAAACGTAACCTAATCTTACTTTTTAAAGCATAACTCTAACATACATATTAAATTAATCTTACACTAACACAGTAACATTTAGCAAAATTTATCACAACATTGTTAATTATGCAATACAGACCAGCGAAAGTAATCTAACAGATAATAAAGTTTCCACATTAATAAAAGCTAACATACCCATCACTGAACTAAAAAATAATGCCCAAGACAAACATTAACACATTCTTAAGCAGGAAATAAGCAGTGCCAACATAAAAAGTTCCATACTTAACACCAGTAAGCACTAAACATGGTATGCAAAACATAACTTATTCTTACTTTTTACAAGCATAAACTTAACATATTAACGTTAATACTTAACACTACACAGTAACATTTAAGCACAAATTTATCACAACATTGGTTAATTATCATACAGACCAGTGAAAGTATGCTAACATAATAAAGTTTCCACATTAATCAAAGCTAACATACCATAACTGAAAGAAAATAATGCCCAAGACAAACATAACACAATCTTAAGCAGGATAAGCAGTCAACATTAACAAAAAGTTCCACACTTTAACACCAGTAAAGCCAACTAACAATGGTACCGGCAAAACGTAACCTAATCTTACTTCTTCAAGCATAACTCTAACATATTAACGTTAATTCTTACACTAACACAGTAACATTTAACAAAATTTATCACACCATTGGTTAATTATCATACAGAGCTGCGAAAGTGTGCTACGTAAACAAAGTTTTCACATTAATAAAGCTAACATGGCGTAACATGAACAAGAAAATAATGTACCAAGACAAACCTAACACAACTTAACACGAATAAACTGTAACATTAACAAAGTTCCACACTTAAACAATCAGTAAGTAACTAACATAAACAACCAAAAAACGTACTTTTTCCCTTTGTCAAACATATCTCTAACATAACGACGTTAATCTTACAAGCTAACAGGGTATAAGTTTCAACTACAACATTTATCAACAAACAGTGGTTAATATCATACTGATCAACGAATATACTCTAACATAATCAGGTTTCGCACATCAATAAAGCTAACATGACGAAACATGAACTAAGAAAATAATGCAAAAAGACAAACTTAACACAATACACAGAAATAAACTGTTAACATTAACAAGTTCCACACTTGTTCTTTATATACTAGTCAGTGAATATATGCTAACATAACAATGGTTTTTCACATTAATAAAGCTAACATCGCACTCATATGAAACTAGGAAAATAATGTCAACGACAACAGCTACACATCTTTATGGCCGTAATAACTGTTACATTAACAAAGTTTCCACCACTTAACAACCAGTAAACGTAACTAACTTACATTACAAAACGTAACCTGTTCATACTTTTTCCAAGTATATCTCTATATTAACGGTAATCTTACATTGACACAGTAACATTTATCAAAAAATGTGTCATGACCATACCTAACCATCATAATATCTAACGAGTAAATACGAATAAAGTAAAGTTTTTTTAGACTTATCCTCTTTTTTAGACTCCGCCTCTTTCAGAAATACCAACTCTAACCATGAAAAAATGATTTTAACGCTTTAACTTATGCATAAATGATGCAATACTTTTATATTTTGACCTCTGTGCAGGAATACAAGCAATGTAGCAGTCGCCATTTGGTTTACGATAAATATAAATGAAACATCGTTGGGAATAACGAAACTCCTCCGTGAAGATATCACAACAAGCGTAGAGTGCACGGGAGATGTCATCGTATCAACACTGCGAAAAACTATCCAACTGAAGAAAATAGTGTATAAACATCCCTTAAATGTAAAGAGATTCTTTCTTTCAACCATCAGAAGAAAGTAAACAAAAATACGACATACGAACGAACATATCAGTTCAAAAGGGTATAAATATTCCCGTTCGACAACAACAACAACAAAACAACAGACAAAAACAAACATAGTACAAAGATAAGTTCTTTGGATACTACCCAATGAATATATGCTAACGTAACATTGTTTTCACATTAATAAACCTAACATAATAGCATCACCAGAGCTAAGAAAATAATGTACAACGACGAAACTCTAAAACAACTTAAGCACGAATAAACTGTTAACATTAACAAAGGTTCCACACTTCACACTGTAAAGTAAACTGACATTTGCATACAAACGTACCTATTCTACTTTTACCAAACATATCTCCAACATATTAACGTAATTTTTACATTGACAAAGTAATATTTAACAAAATTTATCAATAACCTTGTTTTAATTATCATACAGGAGCAGTGAAAGTATGCTAGCGTAACAAAGTTTCCAACTTAAAAAGCTAACATTACATAACTAACTAAGAATCTAATGTACATGACAAACCAACACACCAATACGCAACGAATAAACCATAACATTAACAAACTTCGCATTACAACAAAAAGTACATAACACTTCGTCCAAAACGTACCATATTCACACTTTTCAAGCATAACTCTTAACATATCAAATGTTAATTTTACATTAACATCGTAATATTTAACAAAAAAGTTTAACATAACCTGTCCCTAAGTCATCATACTGACAAGAATATAATGCTGGAACGTAACAAATGTTTTAATCAACTTCGTAACATTTAACAAAAAATAGGATAGATATCAAATTTATAGTATATCGAATGTGCTGATTTCAGAAATGACATTAGTTTTCCCAATATTGGCTCTAGTTCTTCAGATACAGGGTGTTCTCCAGATATACTCTTATACAAATATTTTTAATCATATTTTTACAGTATCATCGTTTTAATTTCTTCTTAAAGGGGCTTACCCTTTATATCATATTTATTTTTTTCCTATTTTTCAGAACACTATGAGTACTTCACGAAGACCTGTTTGAATAAAGCCAGTATTCTGCTACATCTGGGGTGAATATTGCCAGGAGAAACCAAAGAAATATTACTAACTTGTGAATCAAGCATATCTGGCATACTTTGGATGAAACCCGGAGACCAAGATAAGTCTTGGGCTCCCCATATGGTCTGTAAAACGTGTGTCGAAAATCTACGTCATTGGAAAAATGGACGAAGAAAAGGTTTAAAATTTGGTGTGCCTATGGTATGGCGGGAGCCAAGGAATCACCACAGTGACTGTTAATTTTTGTTTGGTTAATGTGAAAGGTATCAGTCGTTACAAGAAAACGTAAATTTGAGTGTCCGGATTTGGAATCAGCAAGGCGAACTGTACCACACCTCCGACGATGTCTCCATCCCAGTGTTCACTACACTCCCAGACTAGCATTGTCTGATGAAGAAGATATCCAGATTTGGTGTGCACACGTGCAGATAGTTGTAGTGAATATGAAGAAAGTACTTCTACACAGCAACAGTTCTCCCAGGAAGAGATCAATGATTTAGTACGAGAGTTAAGTCTCTCCAAGCAAGATTCTGAGCTTTTAGCATCTAGACTAAGTGAAAAGAACTGTCTCAAGGCCGAATGTAAAATAACTTTTTTTCGGACAAGAGAGGTAGTACTTCTTCCATATTTCATTGAAGAAGAAGACCTAAGTATAAGTGTAGGAACATCCCTGGACTCCTACTCCAAATGGGGTTACCTAAATACCGACCAGAGGATTGGCGATTGTTTATGGATAGTTCAACGAGAAGCTTGAAGTGTGTTTTATTGTACAATGGAAATAGTTATGCATCGATTCCAATAGGTCACTCAACAAAACTAAAAGAGGAATATGAAAATATAAGATGATCTTGCAGAAGCTTAGATATAATGAACACCAGTGGTCTATATGCGTTGATTTGAAGATGGTCAACATCTTACTTGGGCAGCAAAGCGGATATACTAAGTACTGTTTCATATGCTTGTGGGATAGTAGGGCTAAAAAAGACGCACTGGGAAAAAGTTGTAATAGCTTGCTATGGGAAAAGTATATGACTGTAGGGTGCATCCACCATTCCATTAACCGAACCACTGGTTTGACAGGGGAAAATTATTTTCCCCTACCACTCCACATCAACAGGCACTGATGAAAATTTGTTAGGCCCTAGACAAAGATGGTGAATGGTTCAAATATATTTGCAGATTTTTTCCAAGGTTTTAAGTATGGAGAAACTCAAAGCTGGAATCTTTTAGCGCCCTTA
>JABUQX010084368.1:10000-20000 GCA_015478945.1 Trachelipus rathkii
TTGGTATACACCATTCATATAAGGTACATACATCATATATGGAGTTAAATAACCGTACACCCCAAAGGGGGGGTCTCCAGCCCCCCAAACTGAAATCATGAATAGAACGACGAAACTTTGGTATGCACCCTTCATGATAAGATACCGCACATCATATATGGAGTTAAATAACCGTAAACCCCAAAGGGGGGGGGGTCTCCAGCCCCCCAAACCTGAAATAATGTTGACATAGAACGACGAAACTTGTTATACACGTTTCATATTAAGGTACCCACATACAAATATGGAGTTAAATAGCCGTACACACCAAAAGGGGGGTCTCCAACCCCCAAAACCTGAAATATTACATAGAACGACGAAACTTGGTATGCATCTTTCTTATTATATCTTCTATGTAGAAAAATTAAAAAAAAAAAAAATTATTCTTTTTTTAAGTTTATAACTTGCAAATTTACGTTTTACATACCCTAAAGCAGAAAATCAGTAATCAGTAAATCAGTAAATCAGTAAATCAGTAAATCAAACTGTCCTTCATACCCTCCTACCCTTCCATGATCTATTGATCTATTGATCTATTGATTTATGTCATATTTTGTATAACAAAACAAAACTTTCATACTTTTTATGTTTATAACTTTAAAAAATTTGTATTTTTACATACCCTAAAGCAGTAAATCAGTAAATCAGTAAATCAAACCATCCAAACACCCTCCTATCCTTCCATGATCTATTGATCTATTGATCTATTGATCTATTGATTTATTAATCTATTGATTCAAGTCATATTTTTTTTGGGTTTAAAATTGTTATGTTTTACATACCCTAAAGCAGTAAATCAGTAAATCAGTAAATCAAACTACCATCCAAACACCCTCCTATCCTTCCATGATCTATTGATCTATTGATCTATTGATCTATTGATTCAAGTCATATTTTGTTTTTACTAAAAATTTATTCTTTTCATTTTTATAACTTAAAAATTTGCATTTTTACATACCCTAAATCAGTAAAGCAGTAAAGCAGTAAAGCAGTAAAGCAGTAAATCAGTAAATCAGTAAATCAAACTACCATCCAAACACCTTCCTTGATCTATTGATCTATTGATCTATTGATCTATTGATCTATTGATTCAAGTCATATTTTTACTAAAAATTTATTCTTTTTATGTTTATAACTTAAAAAATTTGCATTTTTACATACCCAAAAGCAGTAAATCAGTAAATCAGTAAATCAAACCACCCACTCTATCCTCCTACCCACCCGTGATCTATTGATCTATTGATCTATTGATCTATTGATCTATTGATTCAAGCCATATTTTTTCTTTAGTATAATAAATAAGTTCTTTGGATAAAAAGCGGGAAAAGAAAACAAGTTTTTATTTTAAAGCATTTATAACATAAGTGCAAACTACATAATCGTTTACATATAAATTTTTAGCATCAAATATATTTACAAGTTTATTAAAAGAAACATTATTTAAAAAACATATAATGAAATAAATACAGTATACACCACATAAATTAGAACTGATAGGTTGTACAGGAAAACATAAGGTCTTAACATATTGAACATTATTATATTTTAAAAAAGATGTTACATAATGATTACTAAACATAAAATCTAAATGCAGAGAGTCAAGGAAATATACAATATTATTTTTATTCTTATACACGGCTATCCAGTGACCATAGCTCGAAACATTCCGAGGAGAAGTGTTGAAGATAAGTCCAGAGTCGGTTTCCAATTTCACAGAACCGAGTTCATTACACGCGAATACACCTAAAAATCTTCTTTCGTTTATAAAGGCGTTTAATATTTCTTCTTCATCCATCTTTAATAATTCAAAATTATATTTCGTACTCTGTCAATCTCGATGATTTGAGGATGTTCCAAATACACCAGAACTGAGATCGATGATGTCAAACTTTGTCCAAATTTGAGACTTAACCCTAATGTTCTTTTTCTTAGGATATTGAGATGAATAAGCATTACAAGCTGAAAGATCATCTGTGAGATCGTAACGCATTATAATTACTGTTTTCAGCATAAGTCTTGAGATCAACACCTGTACCGTTATCGCTGCAGGATACAGTATTGGCAAATAAATCGTAAAAAGGACGCGAACATTGAGAATGTGAGCCTTCGTATATCATCTCATAATCACGACCGTATGGTTGACCATTCACATGCAAACTGATACCTCTAAGACCGAAATGGGTAAATTTAAAGGCGGACTTTCCGTAGTTTCCAGAATAGGCGTCGTGTTCTACAATTCCTATTATTACTCTGAGGTAAGCTACCATTGACGATGTTAAGTATATTAATACTCGATAATCCTTGGGTAAAGTTAAAAATTTTAGTCTCAATTCTCTGATTGATATTTTTGCTGTAATCGACAAAATAGTTTTCCTCTATTTCCATATGTTTAATGGGAGATAATTTCACTTTAAGTACATAAAGATAAGCATCCAGTATTTGAAATAGGGCTTGAGCGGTAGTTGGGCTGTACCGTTGCTTTGAACATTAAAGCCAAATTGAGGAGTAGTCCTAGTTAACCTGATGGGCGTGTCCACTGATAGGTAGAAATAAGTCCTTTCCTGTGAGAATATATCACCGTTTTACACGTCCATAATATTCGTAAGTGTTATTTTTAGATTAGCAGCGTGTCCCCTATGTTTCTCTACATCTTTAAAATTGTAGTATCCACATGATTGTAAATGGGACTGTTTAGCATCATCTGAATAATTTAGTAAAGTTTCATATAACTTCGGTAAGGGTACTTCAGCTGATGCTCCTAGAGATGTTTTCAATTTAAAAACACCTCAAGTTGATTGAACATGTATACAGGAAATTTGTCTCGGTGGATACTATGTGGTCGGTGCCTGTGAGATTTGAACCATCTTCGTTTACTAACTTAGTCTTCAGATATAAAAACACATTCGAAGGATCAAGATATTGATCTGAAGTTCCAGGGATATTGAATTCGAGAGGTACATCTGTATTTGTGACAGCGTGAAGGGGGTTAATACTAATAAAATTGGATTCACTCACACTGATCTGTGTAGGATTTACGGAAAAGAGATCCAATTCACTCTTGCTGCAGTCTGGACTAGAGGGATGGAGGAAATGCATCTTGCTACTACAATCGCTTGACGTATAATGAGGAGAGATATGTTTTTAAACATTCCTTATTTATAACCGAATAGATGGCAGGTTTATTGATTATTTAATAAAAAAGTTACCATTAATCATACTGTTTTAGAGAGCAACACATCAAATACACTTTTTCTTTAATGGTCCTTTATTATTATTCCCTCTTTACAGGTTTTTTACGACCACCTACCCTTTGGCCAAGTCATCTTACGACGTATTTATTCGTTTAACATCGTCTAACCTTTCAATCTGAACATCACTAAAGCGACGTTTTTACAAAGCACTAACGGAGGGTCGAGACACCCTCATAATATGCTGGATTGTGTTTATCCTGTTCTGGCTGCTTTTTTAGCAATGTATTTACCCCCTGATTTAAACAGGGGAATAGCACGTCTGAACAACGAAGCAAAAAATCCACCTAAACCATATCCCCTCTGCATTCTTGAACCCCTGAAGACTCTTTCTCTTTCCATTATTATTATTATTATTATTTAACGGAGCTTCTTTCTTATGTGTACTTTACACACTGCTGTCCCATTTGTGAATGGGTATGGTTTGCCTTCGACGTCTCTTATATAAACGCGAACTGAACTCAGTTGGGTCTTACTCATAGGAAGTAGTGAACATTAGGAAAGCTTATAACTTTTACGACCTTTAGGAAAATGAACTACTCTTAAGCAAAGAGGCTTTAGTATTCCCTACAAACTGATGTCTACAATATCTGTATAAACATAGGCCATAACCAGGATCTTGAAACATCTTAGTAGGCAAGCATACAAAATGTAATGAACTCTTGGTGTCATTTTTTGAGACATACTCTTCCATCGTTGGTATATAACGTATTAGATCCTTTAGAGATGGTTTGATATTATTTCTCAATATTGAGTCTGCATGTGAGTAACTACAATTACGAAACCAGGTTGAAGGGCGGAAAATAAATAAACTTATATCTTTCAGGTTCACATGAGTTTGAGATTTTAAAGTGATTAAAGCGTTATCTTCGTTAACGGATTTATTAACAAGAAACACTAAATCTTTACATAACTGACTTGCTTCAAATTTTTTGTTTAAGTCTATGAACACATCAGTAACCGATTTATAGAGACCGTGGTTTATTACATAATTTTCAAAGAAATATTCATTGTTGCCTCGTTTGATAGTCGCCGTATCAGCTTTAAAATTTAATACATTTTTAACATTATCAACATTTCTAAATATCGTAAAAGCCAAATATGAAACAGGCATATTCTCTATATCGGCGTCGAGAATTATTTCACTTAATCCTGCTTCATAATATTTCTCGAATCAAAAGTTTATAGGTTAATAATTGGGTTGTATAGTCCGATATTTTATTTTCAGGATATAGATCCATAGGAAGCCGAATAAGGCAGAGTTTTAAATTAGAAATTGATCTTCACTCTCCATATTCACAAAGTAAACTGATCAATGTTTCTTAATTTCACTAGCATTTATATAACTATTAAACTTCGCAGGGTAACCTACCCATTTGACAAGATACTGTTTATTTTTTTCCTTTTCCTTTATCCTACTATTTTTTCTATTTATACTCGTGACTCTTAGGATTAAATCGTATCTTCTGTATTTCTTGTTTATAGTATACCCTCCTTTTATTTGTTCGCCATCTAAATCTTCAAGATAGTATAATTTTAACCCGTCTCTTGGGAATTCTCTGATTGTATCTACTTTAAAAACTTCTCTTGACCATCCCGCCTCATACCCTTTTCTGAAATTTTATACTGACCTAGAACATCTCACGTATCTCCTAATTTAATGCCTTGTGTTATCTTTTATTTTCGTACAGGACGACTTCGGAACTGAGGGGTTTTGTCTTTACATCTCTAGAAGGCGTTTCCTTAAGTGTTCCTATGATAAGCCCTATTATAAGAATAAGCCAAGTCTTGCAGTATATCTATATAGGTTTAAATGTTTCATTTTCGGGAATATCTATGCATTCTTTTTTATAGTTCTTTGTACTCTTTCCAATACAATTGCAGCCTTATTAACTGAAAATGTGTTATAGTACCCTATATCATACTCTGTAACTATTTCTTGAAACTCTTTGCCTAAAAATTCTGTACCTTTATCTGACCACATCAATTGAGGATATCTATTATCCTCATTTATAATTTCTCTCACAGCTTCAGCAACAGTTTTTGACTTTTTATCTTTTAAAGCCTTTAACCATAAGTACCTGGAATATACATCTATCACAAAAAGAATGTATTGATACCCTTCATTGTAAACTTTATATTTTATCATTTCGGTCAAATCAAGTTGCCATACATTATCTAAGTGGGGGGCTACGGTTTTTCGTGTAGGAAATTTTTTTCGTATAGGTTTATGTAGGGTAAAAGCATCCTCACCTTGTAAATAATTTTTCAATTCTTTTTTATTTATATGAGGAAACCTTGAAGCAAACCTTGAAAAACCCCCGTAACTGTACGGCTGTTTCACATCAAAGTATATTTATCGACCGCATCCTTAGCCTCCATAACTCACAATGACATTATCAATAAAAACATATTCATTTATACTGAAAGGTGATATAAAAACCGAATGTCTATATGAAATATTTTATTTTTAATTACAAAATAATATTAACTATTTTAAATTACAAGTCTAAAAACATAACACATGTATACAGAAAGATAACATAGGTTATATACATAATTAAAAATTACAAACAATACAATCATATAAAAAGTACAATAAATAATTAGGAACTAATCCATTTTGAAGCGAAGTATGGATTTTTTCTTATTCTTCCTGCACTTGAACGTAATGTACTTCTACTTATCATCTTTAATCTGTCTGATGCAAAAGAAGTACCAGAGGGACTTCACGTCAGGTCTAGGAGCCATTGGAATATTATCCAGTTCCGTTAATCTTTGTTTATTCTGGATTAAAGTTCTCGGGAAATTAATAGTTTGAAGTTCTCTTGTTTGATCCTGTTCCATCCTGCCACAGGAGTCTTCTTCCATCACGCGAGAGATCAGATATCAAGTCAACAATATTCGATCCTGCTATTGTTTCTCCGTCAATAATGATTTGACCGAGTTCATTCCAGGTAAGCTGATCTTTTAAAATCTTATATAGAGCTAAACCCGTTTTCTTATTCCTCATTGGTAAGCTTTCCTTGAGTATATGTTTAAAATTATCTTCTCTTTTCACTTCAATCTTAGTATCTGGTGCTATAGCTGAATCTTCCTTAGGTGAATTTAGTAAAACTTTTAGATCTACTAATTTTTGTATAGCATTTTGATATAGGATTCTTTTTTTATGATGAATGTTAACATCAGAGTTTAATATATGATGCAGTTCCTTCTCGTAATTATTTATCTGTTCAACTTGCGGATCATATAAACTCAAAGGCTGCTGTTGAATCAATGGTTGATAAGGGTTATAACCGATCTGTTGCAGTTGAGGGTTTGATTGAGGCTGTTCGAACTGTTGTTGTTGTTGTTGTTGTTTTGTTGTTGTTGGTTTGTTGTTTTGTTGATGTTTGTTGTTGTTTGTTGTTGTTGTTGTTGAATGTTTTTTGTAGAGGTAGGGTTCCTGTATTATATTTCTCAACTTCTCATAATCGCTGTAAGGTAAACCCTACCTTCTTCATCATTGAGCAAGCCACTTGGTTATCAAAGTGCTATAACGGAAAAGAGTAAAGGTAGGAACACACCCCCACCTTTCTGTAATAGCTTTTTTTATTTTTAAGTTTTCTTACGTTACCGGCAAGTTTTTTAATGGTTGTTTCTAATGACGGACGTAGCTTTACCGCTTCTGAGGTCTGTTTTAAAAGGAAACATTTCCTTTTATTTAAGATTTAGGTATACTTCTGCTATAACTTTGATAAATTTTTCATCTTCGCAGATCAGTTTACGTTTTTCAGAAGGTTTCAGGTTTTTTAAATTTTCTCATAAGAAGGTAATAATCTGCTACTAGAGGTACTCATTATTCAGCGGTATGTACACTGTCTCCAATCTCGTTAAGGCAAGATATTTGTTACGAGTAACACTCTATGGCGTGGTTCTTAGGATGAAGCTCACAGAGAAATAACCGTGAGGGATAGAGGTAACTTCTTTATATACTTTTAGGAACTCTTTACGTTGAGTAGGGAACAACATTTGGGTAGCCACAACATTGACCTGACTCATATCCTTCTTTGCCCAACAAAATTAAATATGTGGTGTTTTAAAAGATACATCCTCATATATTATTCTGATGAAAGATATTCTGTGTTATAAAAAATACTGTAATGTTTAAATGATGAGAGTAAACTGTGAAAGTTTCTGCTATATCCTCATTCAATTTATGCATCAAATCGTCAAGGATTATAATTTTGTGACCTTGTATATTTTCCAAAGACTTTACATCGTATATACCTTGCGTGAAATTGAATACATCTTTATAATACATTAAAACTTTTCTTGGTAAACCTGTAGCAACCAAATGATTTTAAACCAAGGATTTTGCTCGAAATTCACCTCTTTTTAAAATTTTATAAAAGAAACGGGTTTTTCCGCATCCTGTAGGACCAGAACACAAGAACAGTAGGCTAGGCGCACGGAACATAAATTACCAACGTCATTCTAGATAAACCTCAACACTAAGAACAAGAAAGGGTCTTCACTTTATGTTATAAATGCCTTTAAAATTAAAAACTTCTGTTTTCTTTTCCGCTTTTTATCCAAAGAACTTATTATTATACTAAAGAAAAAATATGGCTTGAATCAATAGATCAATAGATAATAGAGTCAATAGATCACGGGTGGGTAGGAGGGATAGAAGTGGGTGGTTTGATTTACTGACTTTACTGATTTACTGTTTTGGGTATGGTAAAAATCAAATTTTTTAAGTTATAAACATAAAAAGAATTATTTTTTTAGTAAAAATATAACTTGAATCAATAGATCATAGATTGGGAGGGTCGTGAGATTATGGTTGGAAAGGAAGGTGTTTGGATGGTAGTTTGATTTACTGATTTACTGATTTACTGCTTCACGTGCTTTACTGCTTTACTGCTTTACTGCTTTACTGATTTAGGGTATGTAAAAAGCAAATTTTTTAAGTTATAGACATATAAAAGAATAAATTTTTAGTAAAAACAATATGACTTGAATCAATAGATCAATAAGATCAATAGATCAATAGATCATGGAAAGATAGGAAGGTGTTTGGATGGTAGTTGATTTACTGATTACTGATTTACTAGCTTTTACTGTATTTTCTGATTTACTGAATTTAATCTGCTTTAGGGTATGGTAAACATAAAATTTTAACAAAAAAAAAAATATGACTTGAATCATAGATCAATAGATCAAGGTAGATGTGCATAGATCAAAGATCCAATAGATCAATAGGATCATTGGAAGGATAGGAGGGTGTTTGGATGGTTTGATTTACTTGATTTACTGATTTACTGATTTACTGCTTAGGGTATGTAAAATACAAATTTTTTAAAGTTATATAACATAAAAGTATGAAAGTTTTTGTTTGTTATACATAAATATGACATGCATCATAGA
Source organism: Trachelipus rathkii (assembly GCA_015478945.1). Taxonomy (NCBI): domain Eukaryota; kingdom Metazoa; phylum Arthropoda; class Malacostraca; order Isopoda; family Trachelipodidae; genus Trachelipus; species Trachelipus rathkii. The sequence goes on from JABUQX010084368.1 coordinate 18,700, forward strand.
TCAATAGATCATAGATCAATAGATCAATAGATCATGGGAAGGGTAGGAGGGCATGGATGGAAGTTTGATTACTGATTTACTGATTTACTGATTTACTTGATTTACTGCTTTAAGGGTATGTAAAAACGTAAACTTGTAAGTTATAAACTTAAAAAGAATATTTTTTTTTTTTTTTATTTTTGTATCTTTTGTACATCATAAGAGAGATGTATACCAAGTTTCGTCCGTTACGTATTCTCCAGGTTTGGGGGTTGGAGATCCCCCTTTGGGTGTGTACGATTGACTATTTAACTCCATATATGATGTGGGTACTTATATGAAGGGTGTATACCAAGTTTCGTCGTCCTATGTGTCAATATTTCAGGTTTGGGGGGCTGAAACCCCCCCCTTGGGGTGTACGGTTTATTTAACTCCATATATGATGTGGGTACTTTATATGAAGGGTGTATACCAAGTTTCGTCGTCTAATGTCAATATTTCAAGGTTGGGGGGCTGGAGACCCCCCTTTGGGGTGTACGGTTATTTAACTCCATATATGATGTGGGTACCTTATATGAAGGGTGTATACCAAGTTTCGTCGTTCTATGTCAATATTTCAGGTTTGGGGGGGGCTGGAGACCCCCCCTTTGGGGTGTACGGTTATTTAACTCCATATATGATGTGGTTACCAGTATCTTATATGAAGGGTATATATAACAAGTTTCAGCTTCTACGGTCAAATTATTTTTAGGGGCCTACGGACACGTAACCTCGTCTACGACGAGGTTACGTCACCCCCTATAGGGGTGTCAAGTTTGAGAGAGATACCATGGGGCAAACTCTATCCGTTACTAAGTGAGGTGCGGTGCGGTGCGGTACGGTGCGGTGCGGTGCGGGGCGCTGCGGGGCCACAACCGGGGGACGGGAATATACACAACAATAAAAAAAATAAATATTTGGTATTAAACCATGGCTTTTATTTATTTATGATCTAATTTTATTTAATTTATTAAATTTTTAATTAATTTAATTAATTTATTAATTATAATTTTTTTTTAATTTACTTTATTTATTTAAATTTTTATTTTTTTTTATTTACTTTTGCGAAAAAAACCTGCGCGTTATTTCTTCGTCGCATGAAAAGGCGAAAATTTACCTTCCGGTTTTTACTTCCGTTCGGGCCGGTACAGATCGTTTACTAATTCCGAGTTTTTCCCTTCCGCCCTGCGATAAACAATGGCTACTCTTACTACTGATATATATACTACTTACTTATATATATAATATATATAATATAATTATATATATATCATATATCAATA
>JABUQX010084368.1:32500-35000 GCA_015478945.1 Trachelipus rathkii
AAAACAATATTAACATTTAATATTAATGATTAATTATTAAATATTTAATATTAATATTAATATTCTATTAATAAAATTTAATCTTAATATTAAATTCTTAATTCATATAAATAAGTAATATTTATATAATATATTATATATATATATATATTATATATATATATATATAATATATTTATATATATAATATATATTTATTATATATAATATATATATATATATATATATATAATATATGTATGAGTGGGCATCGCTAATACAGGTATGCATAGTATATCCCATCCGTTTATGTCTTGCCAATCGTAGGTTAGCAACTTAATATGGATTGAGGTGAAGGAGCTATTAACGTAAGCCGTGCTTAGAAGCGATGATAAAAGTACTTCCTCATTGGGTTCATTTTAAGTTTATGTAGGATATATCCCATTGACATTGTCGCGGCGACCCAATGCGTTTCGCTTCTTTTGGCGTTCATTATCTCACACTCATCTTACACGGGGTAGTTAGTGACATACCATCCATATCACTATATACAGGACCATTAAAATTTACTATATTATTTAATTAATTATCAGACAACACCTTCCATCTTATTCCCTTCAACGTTTGTTTTGCGTGTCGTAGGGAGCGCGACTAAAGGGACAGTGGTAGTGATAGTTGGGCTCTTATCACACACTAACTCTTGAACAGGAATTGCTAATACATGCCTCAGAGATGGTTCGTAACACCGTAAGTCTACTCTTTTTTATCTTTTTCGGGGAAACTGTATGAATTCTCTGTGAAGGTACATGGTGAAATGTTTAGGTAAGGAATAAAATGTACTATATATTAGATGAGTGAGTGGAGAAGCATGGTCAGTAATGAAAGGTTAATTGGATGTATTTTAGAAATGGGAAACGTTGATTTTGCTTGCTGTGACTTAAAACAAAAGATGGAAATGGGATAGCGCTGAAGGTACCGAATGGCTGTGGGTCACTTATATATATATACGTGAAAGTGGTTGTGTGTTGTGTTTGGAGTGGGAGATAAATGAATTGCAGCCGCGGGTAATAGAGAAGGGTTGCTAGATTTTGGTAATTTAGTGAAGTTATAACATGTGGCCACAGAGAGCTATGTGTGAGCGTTTTGTTTGTGTGGTGAGTACTATATATCTAATTGTTAAATTTAAGTTTTATGAAAAAAAGTCAAGTGATATGTATGTGTTGTAAACATTATGGTTCCATCTGGAGGGATGTCAATGCTGAGAGAGTTGCGATTTTCTGGGATTTAAATCTGAATGATGTTTTGGATGATTGACGTGAGTAGGCAGCTTCTGAGTTGATTTGGTTAGTTTTAGGTGAGACTCTAAATGGTTATTGAATAGGTTGATCAGCATAAAGCGACGGATGTATTATATATATAACAGTGGTGACATTTGGGCATGAAGGGTGCAGAAAAATGAGTGAATGGTTTAATTGAAGAGTGAATGATTTCTTGTGTGAGGAGAGCAGCATATTTGAATGTGTGTACGAATACTAATTTAACACAGGAATATTCATGTATAAATAACTAGAGTTGGTGCATTTCTAGAGTGGTACTGAAGTGAGATAGTACGATTTTAATTTTATGTTGGTGTAAGAAAGGGATGTGTTAAAAGTATTGATGTTGCGTTTGTTAAATCAATGAGTGGGGCGTTGAGTGAATGAGTAATTAATATCGGATCATTATGGGGAACTAAGTCCTGACGTGAGCTATGATTTTGTTCACGGATGTACAACTAAGTTCTCATTTTGTTTAATGCATTAAAGTAGTGGGTAAACTTTTAGGTATGGAATAAGAGGTATATAGATCTAATAGGTTTCAATGTGTGTTCAGATGGATAATCTTAGCGGCGTGTTATAGGGAGTGTGTCAGAAGGAATGATATAAAACTTAAGAATAATGAACGCGTAGCCGGAATATGTGGTCGCTGGAATAAAGGGTTAAATGATGAGAATAAAACGATGAACAGTAGATCTGAGATGGTTTTGGTCTTAAGTATAGAAAATATGTAATGGCATAATGATATTAATGATCAGGGTTATGATCTTATGTTGTTGGATAAGAGGACGTGAATATAGTGATTGTGCTGGGAGAACAGGCTGGTCGAGACGCGCTAAAGAAAAAGTGGAGTTGAAGTCAGTAAAGAAATGTCTGAAAGGAAAGGAATGTTGAGTGCTTGGACGTAAGCGAATGTTAAGGTGCTATAATAATATATAGGAATGAATGAGCGGTAGGTTTTGTGATTATAGGTGCTGGTTGTTATGGACCCCCTAGGTCCAAGTTAACCTATCAATGTTAGACAGAGAACCACAGTGTTGAAGAGTCTATATCGCAGTCCCGTTGATAGACCAGATGGTAAATAGTGAATTTTTTTCTGACTGCGATTTAAGTTTCCTTACTTTTAGTGTTATGGAAGGGACTCGGCATATGGGACTTTCTTTTCGACTACGTCATATTCTTATCTATTACTTTTCTATTATTCC
>JABUQX010084369.1:0-18248 GCA_015478945.1 Trachelipus rathkii
TATATATATATATATGATTATTGTTATTATTATTTTTATCAGTAGTAGTAGTAGTAGCAGTAGAAGTAGTTTAGTTTACAGTAGTAGTAGTAGTAGTGCTGCTCGTCTTTGTTGTTAAATTTAGCATTATGTTTTATGTCTGTATCCGTATTTCCGAGCTCTTAGTATGAAAATATTTTTCAATATGAATGAATAGATAAAAATGGCAAAGGAAGCCACAAAATTTTATTTTAATTCATTTGACTATCTTTTGCGTCTCTCTTGCGAGCCATTTCCTCTTCTGTTATGGTTACATGGCAACCGAATTCAGATTCGGTAAATGAAAATACGAGAAATCCAGAGAGAGAGTATATAGAGAGAAAGAGAGAGAGTAGAGTATAGAGAGAGAGAGAGAGAGAGATAGAGAGAGAGAGAAAGAGAGTATAGGAGAGATATGGTATATATATATATATATATATATATATATATTATATATATTATATAATAAGTTATTATATATATATATATATACATATATATATATATATGTTATTACATATGGTTGTTATTATATAATACATAATACATAATACATACATACATATACATACACACACACATACATACATACATACATATAAAATTAAAAATATATACAAACACAAGGAAAAATACATACATGATATCTATATACATATTATTATTATATATATATATATATTATATATATATATAATATTATTATAATATAATAGTAAGTTACATATTATTATTATTATATATTATGTTGATATAAGATAGCAAGGATATGTATACAATATTATACATTATGCTGCCATTACATATTATTGGCTGGCTACGTTATTATTGTTATTGGTTACACATACACACATACACACAAGCCACACATTACACATACATGATGATATTATTACATACTAATAGGCTATATATATATATATATAGGAAAAGAATTTTGTGTAAAATACACAGTGTATCTTATGATATATTTTTGTTTTCTTTGTTGGTTTGGTTTTTGTTTTGTATAAAGCAGTACACATTCATTTATTTATTTTTTTAATAAAGTAGGAGTTCGTTTTGAAATACTAAATTAATTTTACTTTTAGCTTTTTAATTATAAGAATTTCAATAACTTTCTGCATACATATACTGGGTTGGCTAGCTGTAGAAGCAATTACTTTGGGGAAAATGGAGACTTTGTCCCTTAAAATTTATCCGATATAGTAGAGAAGTTATGAAAGAATAGTTGCTATTGGTTATATATATATATATATTAGTATGTATATATATATTAATAACTATTATATATTTTTATATTATTTTCTTTTTATATTTATATATATAATAAATATATACATATATATATATATATATATATATACATATATATACATATACATATATATATACAATCCATATATATATATTATTATTGTTATTATATATAGTATATTATTATTATAAGTATATTATATAGAAGAGAATATATATATGTTATATATATATATATATATATATATATATATATATATTGGTTAGTATATATATATATAATATTATACATATATATATATATCCATATAGGGTCTTAGGTAAAAGATAAGATATATGTTATACATATATACATATATATATATATATATATATATATATATATATATATATATATAGCAAAGTTATAACATGATACATATGGGTTGGGCAGATATATATATATATATATATATATATATGCTAATCAAGATACATATTCAAACCTGAATTTATAATTTCGTATGTTCATATTTATACTTTTATACGTTAGACGAAATTGATTAAAATCTCTCTGATAATAAAAAATGAAATTTGAAAAAGTCTTTTAAATATTATTTTATTAATTTTATGTTTGTAAATACTTTCATGAGTCTTCCATGCAGGAAATTATTTTCCTCCCAAAGGTGTTATTATTACCGCGTTTCTCCTTCCTTCCAACCTTTTGCACACGTACAACAATAACAAACACGCTTCGGTATATATATATATATATATATATACACAGCGCATATATATAGGCAGTATAGTAAGTAAGAGAGTATATATATATATATATATATATATATATATATATATATATATATGTTGTTAAATTGTGAAAGATATATATATATATATATATATATAGCAAGGGCATAACGAAACATATTACGCATAAAAATACGAAGTCTATATATATATATGATATGGTTATATATATATATAAGTAGTACCGAGTACATATTGTTCGTGTCCTTGACCGACCTTGACCCCACCTGACCTTGACCGACCCTGACCTTTTTGGCCTTGACCTTTTTGGGCAAACCGAATTTTTTGCCCAAATTTTTACCTGCCCTTGACCTTTTTGGGCCTTGACCTTTGGCATTGACCGCCTTTAGCTCAATCTTTGGCCCAGACCTTTCGGCCAACCTTTTTGGTATTCCAGGGCAATTTTGGCAACCTAATTTTGGCTGACCCGAATTTTGGCAACCCCAATTTTTCGGCAATCCCTAATTTTGCAACCTTCGAAGAAGGGTTGCGCCAAACGGTTGCGTAAGCAACCGTTGTACTTGTCCCACCCTAATTTTTTCGACCAAACCTTTGGTCATCCATGGGTCAATAAACTAATGCGCTTGAACATATGTTATAATATTCGTAAATATACCTTGATACAGTACAAAACTAATATTATACATACTGAATGCGACGGTGTACAAAAGATACCATCCTCTAGGATGTAAGCCCTACCACTTTAAATACAACGCTCCATATTTTCGCGACCGCGTAGTAATATTACGGCGGCGGGTTCATGCGTCGGTTCCGCACCGGGTCGCGCTTGCGGGCGCTCTTGCGTTGGGCTTCACGTGATCTACTATAAATTAATTATTATCTATTTTAGTGAAATTAATAATTATTTCTCAATGTAAGTATTTATTATTATAAATATGATATACACTTAGTAAAAATAAAACACTTTTAATACAAATCAGAGAACTTGTGCACCGCTTAACAGCTAAAACGACTATGATTTTAAAATCAGTGAATCTAAAGATAATAAAATCACCTGCTGAAATGTCAGTATAAAGAACAAAGTTAATTTTCTTATCGCTTTTTGCGGACAGGATATGAAAAAACATGTTTTTACATACCTAAAAGGCAAAAAGCTATAAAATAATTCTCGACCAATCACATACGAGGTCATATAGAGATAAGGATTACTCCGTCCAATCACAAGTAAGGAAAACATTTCCTTCTTACCTGATTAAAGGATCTTACCGATCCAGCATGTTTCAGTTTGAAATATATTTATAAAAATAATAATAACATTGATTCTTGTCTATACTGGAATTACTTTTTGACCTGGTAATAGGCTTAAAGCAGCCCGGATACAAAAAGGCTTATCCTAAATTTAGGCCTAAATTTAGGCCTAACGTAGTTATTGCACCACATTTTACAGAAAAAGGTCAGTTTGAAATATATTTTGACCTGTAATTAGGCCTAAATCGCCCCGGGGTACAAAAAGGATTATCCTAAATTTAGGCCTAAAGTAGTTATTTCAATCCATTTTACAGAGAGAGGTCAGTTTCGTATCTGTAAGGAGTGCGGGTTGTTGTGTTTTCTCGTGTTGGATTGTCAATGTACATAGAAGATAATAATAATAATAATAAAGAAAATCCGAATTATTTAAAAAACTTTGAAATATTTTTAGTTAACATTGAGCGAATAATATAAATGTAAGTGAATAATTGTTATTTTTAAATAAAAACCTAGAATGATTTTAATAAAATACATGTTATGCTAGCAGAGAAGAACTTATTTTGTTATTTTTATACTTATTACATGGCTAAAGATGATGTAAAGCAGTAAGTCAATAGAACAAAACGTGGCATAGCTTGGTGTAGAGGGGTGCTAGGGGCTTGCCTTACTGATTTACTGATTTATTGCTTTAAGGTACGTAAAATATATGTTTTTAATAAAAATTCATAAAATTTTAGTAAAAATTATTTTAAAACTTGATAGTTATAAAATTTATAAACAAAAAGTATTAACAGTTAATAATAAATTCTTTGTTCAAAGATAATGATTGATTTATTATAGAAGTTTTAAGAAACTTTGAAATAAATTTAGTTATAATTGAATGAGTAATGTGTGTGTAAGTGTGTGTGTGTGTGTGTGTGTGTGTGTATCTGGGTGAGTGTAAGTGTATATGAGTGTAAGTGTCTATGGGTGAGTGTAAGTGTATATGAGTGTAAGTGTCTATGGGTGAGTGTAAGTGTAAGTGTCTATGGGAGAGTGTAAGTGTAAGTGTCTATGGGTGAGTGTAAGTGTCTATGGTTGGTGTAAGTGTCTATGGAGGGTGTATGTGTGTATAATTGTCATAGTGTGTGTTAAATAATAGACATGAAGTAAATGAACAATAAAAATAAAATAAAAATAAAATAATAATAGAATAATTAAAATAATTAAAATAATTAAAATAAAATAATTAAAATAATTAAAATAAAATAATTAAAATAAAATAATAAAACTAAAAATAATTAAAATAAAATAATAAAATAAAAATAATAATAATAATAAATAATAAAAATAAAAATAATAATAAAAATAAATAAAAAGTATTAAAACAAAATAAAAAACATAATGTTAATAAATATATGAGTTTTAAGAGCAGTAAATAAAGCAGTCAAACATATGAGTTAAAGCAGTGCATATGAGTTAAAGCAGTAAAGCAGCAAAACAAAAAGCGTTCATACTTAACTTTGTTGCGAAAACACTTCATTGATTTACTGATTGCTTTAAGGTATGTAATGTTAATAAATATATGAGTTAAAGCAGTAAAACATATGAGTTAAAGCAGTAAAACATGAGTTAAAGCAGTAAAACATATGAGTTAAAGCAGTAAAACACATGAGTTAAAGCAGTAAAACATATGAGTTAAAGCAGTAAAGCAGTAAAACAAAAGCATACTAAGCCCTTTGGTGCTAGGTAACACCTCTATTGATTTACTGATTTACTGCTTTAAGGTATGTAATGTTAATAAATATATGAGTTAAAGCAGTAAATCATGAGTTAAAGCAGTAAAACAGCAAAACAAAAGCATACTAATCCCTTTGGTGTTAGGTAATAACACCTCTATTGATTTACTGATTTACTGCTTTATAAGGTATGTAAAGTATATGTTTTTAATAAAATTTCGTACAATTTTAATAATGGATGACTCATAGTATATTTGAAAGAAATTTTGAATAGTTTACATATATTTACAGGCGTTTGCTGCGGGCGGGGAATATTGCGCCTGCGGGCGCACGCGGCGGGCGGGAACGCGGCGGGCGGATTCGTGGGCCTTCACGCGGAGGGCGCATGTTGCGCCCTGGTGTTCAGCTTATGGCGTAGGAGAAGACATCAATATTAACGATGTTCTATGATGTAGGGTAGAAAAAGCTAGAAAAAGCTAGAAAATGCTGCGGCATCAATCCCTCAAAGTTGAGGCATCAATGCTGAGGCATCAAAGTTGAGGAATCAAAATATCGAGTGTGTGAGTGTAAGTGTATCTGCGTGTGTGAGTGTAAGTGTATATGGGCTAGTGTAAGTGTCTATGGCTACTGTAAGTACTTATAAGTGTAATAGTGTGTATAATAAATATAAGCCTGCGGTGAGTGTGAGTGTAAAGCGGTGAATATGCGGGCTATGCGTTCATGAGAGCGGCGCTTATGCGCTCGCTAGTGTATGCGTCACGAACGCGCGTCACAGTATAGCGATTACAGCGTGTATAAGCGTCATAGTGTAAGTGTCTATGGATGCGTGGAGTAATAAGATATATATATATATATATATATATATATATATATATATATGATGTATATATATATATATGTTATATGATAAATATATATATATATATAGGCTATAAGTGTTAGAAAAAGACTAACTCATAGTAGGAAGCATCCTAGCAACTTGTAATATACACCAATCGAATCCTCATACCTTATAACATAGGGGTAGACACCCATATTAGGGCTATTCTAGGCTCAGGGGAGGCTAGAAAAGGCTTGAAAAAAGTGGCACCTAGTTGGCAATTGCCATGGCACCTCCTACTTGGCACCTCATGGCACCTGCTAAATTATTGCATGGCACTCATTTCTGGCACCCCTCCTCATTGGCACTACCTGGCACTACAGAATTATAGAACACTAATAGAACACTCCTAGTCACTCCTTACGGTGATTGGGAACCATCAAAATGTACTGAACCATCAAAGTTGAACCGACAAAGATGACGGCATCAAAAATGAGTCATCAATAATGCTGAGTCATCAAAGATGAACCATCAATAAATCTGAGTCATCAAAGCCGAGCCATCAAAGCTGAGCCATCAACAAAGGTGAGGCATCAAAGCTGGGGCATTAAAGAGGCATCAAAGCCGGCATCTGGCACCATAGAATATTCTCATAGAATACTAAATAGAACATCCCTAGATACTTCTTACGGTGATTGGGAACCATCAAAGTTGAACCATCTGATAAATCTGAGTCATCAAAGCTGAATCATCAATATAGATGCCAAACAAAGAAAGCTGAGCCGATAAAGTTGAGTCATCAAAGTTAAAGCGTGTGGCCAGGGTATAGGTGTACGCTAGGTGAAGGCTGGGTGGAGTGTAGGTAGGTAGGCTACAGTGAAGGCCGGTGGAGGCCAGTAGTAAAATAGCCAGCAGCGCTTAGTATACTAGGTGTAGGTAGCTAAAGTATGTCATGACCCAGTGGCAGGCTAGGGTGAAGATGGTGGAGGCTAGTAGGTGGCTAGGGTGTGTACATGACCGAATGACGTACAACAGGCTGAAGCTCCCAAAGGGTGAATAAGGTTTGGTCGGAAAAAAATCAGGCTACTATATTTGATTACGCAAATCAGCTTAACCCTTCTTCGAAGGGTTGCAAAAATTAGGGTTGCCGAAAAAATTAGGGTTGCCAAATTCTGGTCGGCTGCAAATTAGGGCCGCCAAATAACAGTACAAAAGTGGCTGGCCGAAAAGGTCTAGGCCAAAGCACCAAGGCCTAAAAGGTCAATGCCCAAAGGTCAAGGGCAGGCAAAAATTTAAGCAAAATTCGTTTGCCCAAAAGCAGTCAAGGCCAAAAAGGTCAGGTGGGGTCGGTTAACGCATCGGCGACACCTAAAACAATATGTATTCTGGTAATTACCTTTATATATATATATACATACATAAGGTATTATTATGATATAGCAAAGCAGCAGCAGCAGCATGCTATATGGCTATATATTAGTTATGCTATATATATGTTATATATATATATATATATATATATATATATATAAAGTTATATATTATATATATATATATATATATACATATATATATATATATATATCTTGGGGGGGGGGGGGGGGGGGGGGGGCCTCCTCTCTCTTCTCTCTCCTCTCTCTCTCTCTCTCTCCTCTCTCTCTCTCCTTCTCTCTCTCTCTCTCTCTCTCTCTCTCTCTCTCTCTCTCTCTCTCTCTCTCTCTCTCTCTCTCTCTCTCTACTCTCTCTGTCCTTTTCTCACTTTCTCTTTCTCTCTCTCTCTCTCTCTCTCTCTCTCTTCTTCCTCCTCTCTCTCTCTCTCTCTCTCTGTGTCTCTCTCTGCGTGCGCGTTTAACACTTAGGTGTATGGTATGGTCATGTGGTTCTCAAAACCTAACTGTTTTCCTGAGTTTCTATTTTCGTTGGTAAACTGTTTCGACCCCTGTCTATCAAATGTAACCTTATTCAAGTCGTTAGGAAGAATGGATCCTCTGTCAACCCTTACTTAACTCTATCATTATTGCTTTAGGTTGTTTTTTTCTGGAGATTTTGAATCCATCTTAAACTTCAAGATTTGGAACCCTTAAATTTTTTTTCATGTTTTATCATGTCTCTTATATGGCTTCCGTAATCGACATTCGCCTGATTTTCTTTATCTTTTTTTTCTAACTCTTTGTGCTCTGCTCATTGGCACTTCGGTTAATCCTTTGATGTGTGCACTGACAGATGGAAGTTTCCTCTTTCAATATATTTTTTCTATATTCTATTTTTTTCTATATTTTTTTATATTTTTTCTGTTTTTTTCTGCTTTTTTTTGTAGCCGCTCTATAGATGTTATAGATGACCGCACCTTTCATATTTTATCTATCACTATTGCATGTAGTGTTCCACAAGGTTCTGTGATATTCAGTACTCTCTATCAATTTTTCAATAATGACCTATCTGCCATTTCTTCTAAACCTTTCTTCATTACTCTCTTTATTTCAAAGAGCCTCCTGCACGACCAGAAATAGCTAATGTTAGAGGATGACCTTGGAAAAAAACTGACCTCTGATCTTTTTTTGTTTTCCAATTAGAACAGAGAAAATATGGTTGTTTTCAGGGCCTCAAAAACTCATTTATTTCATTTTTCTATTCTACGTTGTCTTACCACAACTTCAATATCTTCGATAACACAATTCAAGCCTTCCTGTGTCCTTTAATATCGTTGGTATTTGCTTTTATTCTTATATTTCTTTGGAGATATTTCTCTCACTAATAAAGCTTGTAAGAGGTTATCTGTTCTGAAACTTCTTTAGAATTTCTTTACTCCTCTGCAGGTGCTTGTTCTATATGGAAGTTTCATCAAACTTATATGGAATATGCATCACATATTTGAGGTACTTCCACTCAGCTCTTGAAAATGTGGAGTCATGACTTTACGCTTTGTCAACTCCCCCAATGTTGCTGACTCAATACAATCAATCTCTCTCCCAGGGATGGATAACAGAAGCTCGAAGCTATGGAGCTCAAAATATTTGTAGGTGTCTGAGCTGGAGTGGGAGATTTTTTTTTTTTAAAGTTCACACCTCACGGGCATAGCCCTATTCTACTAGGAGAGGAACTTCTCTAAAGGTCGGTTTTGGGAATTTATTTAATACTAAGTTCTTGTTATAAAAGCGATTCACTAAGCCAAGAGAAGCACAGACGTGAGTGTGGAATGTGGGGCTGCCGTCTTAATAAAAATAGATATCAAGGTGATTCAGAGCCTCGTGATGGTAATATAAAGTTAAAAAAAATGTCAAATTTCTTTTTGAAATTTTTTTTATCAACGCAGCAAGATTTGTAAGTCTTCTTATAACTTGGGTACGTCGTGGTTTGGGAATCCTTTAATTAAAAAAAAAAAATCATTTTTAAAGACCTTCTTTTGGTTTTTTTTTTTTTAATAAAGCCTCTCATGTAAGAAGTTGAACTAGCCAACATTCTCGATGTTAGGCCGGTCATTTTAAAAACATAAAATTTAAGTCGTTTAAAAGTTTAGAAAATTGAGAAAATATTTCGGAAAAAGTTGATGAATAGAAACAATGATTTCTAAATTGCTTTGTTTTTTTGCTGCGACTGTATGTGAGATTATTTAGAAGCTTTTATTTCAGTAGTGAAAGTCCTAAATAAGAGAGCCAACTTGTTTTATTATTCGAATTTTCCGAACTTTTTTCTCAATTCTTAACTTGCTCCTTAATTAGGTCGCTAAAATGTTTTAAAAATAATGTAGTTTTTTTTTTTGGAAAATTTGATTAAAGAAGCTTTATTTTAACTCTTTTACCTTTGCACCTACGGGGTTTGGGAATTTATTTATATTTGTATTTTATAAAACATTTCCTAAGCAAGAAAGACAGCATATCTGGATGTGGGCCGTTTAAAAACATAGACCAATATTAGATCGTTAAAAAGTTAAAAAATAATGCATTTCTTTCGGAAAATTTTATTAAAGCAGAAAGATTGTAGCTCTTATAATTTAATTTTACTTTTGTTTTATAAAGCATCTCCCATGTAAGAGAGCCAACATATCTGGATGTAGGCCGGCTCATTTTAAAGACAATTTAAGTCGTTTAAAAGTTAAGAATTGAGAAAAAAATTCGGAAAATTTGAATAAAGGAACAAGATTGTAATTCTTCTAACTTAATACCTACGGGGTTTGGGAATTTATTTAGAATTTTATTTCATAAAGCAAGTCCTGAATAAGAAAGCTAACATATCTTGATGTGGGCCGTTTTATTTTATGGACCATAATTAGGTCGCGAAAATGTTTTAAAAATAATGAGTTTTTTTTTTTTTTTTGGAAAAATTTGATTAAAGAAGCTTTATTTTAACTCTTTTACCTTGGCACCTACGGGGTTTTCCACATTCGCACTCACTCTCATCTCTCTCTCTCTCATATTTCCTAAGCAAGAGAGACAGCATATCTGGATGTGGGCTGTTTAAAAACATTGACCAATAAAAAAGTAAAAAAATCGTTAAAAAGTAAAAAAATAATGCAATTCTTTCGAAAATTTTTATTAAAGCAGCAAGATTTTAGCTACCTCTTATAACTGGTACGTACGTGGTTTTAATTTAATTTTACATTTGCTTTTTATAAAGCATTCCATGTAAGAGAGCAACATAAAATCTGAATGTACGGCACGGCTCATTTAAGACATAATTTAAGGCGTTTAAAAGTTAAAGAATTTGAGAAAAAAAATCGGAAAATTTGAATAAAGGAACATGATTGTAATTCTTGTAATTCTATACCTACGGGGTTTGGGAATATTATTTATGAATTTTTTTTCTGATCAAGTTCCTGAATAAGAGAGCCCACAACATACTCTCTGATGTGGGACACCGGTTTTATATTATCACTTGACTATAAGATTAGGTCGCTAAAATGTTTTTAAAAATATGGAGATTTTTTTTTCGAAAAATTAATTAAAAGAAGCTTTATTTTACTCTTTTACCTTTGCACCAACGGAGTTTAAGGAATTTATATTTAATATATGTTTTTAATAAAGATTTCCTAAGCAAGAGAGACAGCATAACTGGATGTGGGCCGTTAAAAACATAGACCCATATTAGATCGTTAAAAAGTTAAAAATATCAATTCTTTCGGAAAATTTTATTAAAGCAGCCAGATTGTAGCTCTTATAACTTGGTACGTACGTGGTTGGGAATTTATTTTACTTTTGTTTTATAAAGCATCTTCCCCTTTTAAGAGAGCCAACATATCTGGATGTAAGGGCCGGCTCATTTTAAAGACTAAATTTAAGTCGTTTAAAAGTTAAGAATTAAGACAAAAAAATTTCGGAAAATTTGAATATAGAACAAGATTGTAACTTTTGTAACTTGTACCTACGGTGTTTGGTAACTTATTTAGAAGTTATTTCATATAACACGTCCTAAATAAGAGAGGCAACATATCTTGATGTGAGGTGATTTTATTGTCAACCTTAATAGTTCTTATATATATATTTATTCTTTGAATTCTCTCACGAACATGAAATGTAGTATGTTTTTGGGGAGGAACAATTTGATTAAAGAAGCTTACATATATTTTAACTCTTTTACCTTTGCGCCTACGGGGTTTGGGAATTTATTTATATTTGTCATTTTTTATAAAACATTTTTTTTCCCTTAATTCCTAAGAAAAAAAGACAGCATATCTGGATCGTGGGCCGTTTAAAACAATAGACCAATATTAGATCGTTAAAAAGTTAAAAAATAATGCATTTCTTTCGAAAAATTTTATTAAAGCAGAAAGATTGTAGCTCTTATAACATGGTACGTACGTGGTTTGGGAATTTAATTTTACTTTTGTTTTATAAAGCATCTCCCATGTAGCTTTATTTTAACTCTTTTACTTTGTAGTCGGCTCATTTTAAAAAGCAATTTAAGTCGTTTAAAGTTAAGAATTTAGAAAAAATTCGGAAATTTTGAATAAAGGAACAAGATTGTAATTCTTCTAACTTAAAACCTAGGGGGTTTGGGAATTTATTTAGAATTTTATTTCTTAAAGCAAGTCCTGAATAAGAAAGCTAACATATCTTGATGTGGGCCTTTTTATTTTATGGACCATAATTTGGTTTAAGAAAAATGTTTAATAAAATAATGGAGTTTTTTTTTTTTATATTAAAAGTTATGATCTCAAGAGCGCGTTTAGTGATTAGTCTTTATATTACTTATGTAGTACGGAGTTTGGGAGGAAATTTATATTTAATTTAATTATGTTTTATTTAATAAAGTAATTCCCCTATAAGCTAAGCAAGAGAGAGAGCATATCTGGATGTGGGCTGTTTAAAAACATTGAAAAATATTAGATCGTTAAAAAGTTAAAAAATAATGCAATTCTTTCGAAAATTATTTTATTAAAGCAGCAAGATTGTAGCTCTTATACTTGGTAGTACGTGGTTTGGAAATTTAATTCTTACTTTTGTTTTATTAAATGCATCTCCCAATGTAGAGAAGCACATATCTTGAATGTAGGCCGGCTACCGAGATGTGTGAAAACGGACCCATACATTCTCACGCGCGTTTATATAAGTCTTTTCAGAATTGAGAAAAAAATTCGGCAAATTTGAATAAAGGAAAAAGATCTGTAGTTCTTGTAACTTGATACTACGGGGTTTGGGATTTATTAAGAATTTTTTTTCTGAAAACAGTCCTGAGTAAGAGAGCCAACATATCTTGATGTCTGCCGTTTTTATTTTATGGACCATAGATAGCTAATAAATGTTTTAAAAAAAATAATGGAGATTTTTTTTTGAAAATTCAATTAAAGAGCTTCATTTTAAGCTCTTTACCTTTGCACCATGAGCGGGTTTGGGAATTATTATTAGCTTTTTATATGTATAAAGCATTTCCTAAGCTAAAGAGACACAAGGGCATATTCTAGGATAGTAGGGCCCGCTAAAAACAAACGATCAGCCAATATTAGATCGTTTAAAAAGTTTAAAAATAATCGCAATTCTTCAAATTTTTTATAGCAGCAAAGATTGTGCTTATAACTTGGTAGTCGCGGTTTGGGAAATTTAATTTTCCTTTTGTTTTTTTAAGCATCACACTTGTAAGAGAGCCAACATATCTGGGTGTAGGCTCTTTATTTTAAAGAAAATAATTTTAGTCGTTTAAAAAAGTTAAGAATTGAGAAAAATTTCGGAAAATTTGAATAATAGACAAGATTGTAACTTTTGTAACTTTGTACCTACGGTGTTTGGTAAACTTATTTAAGAATTTTATTTCAATATAAACACGCCTAATAATAAGAAGAGCCCATATCTTGATGTGAGCCGTTTCATTTTTGCACCTTAATTAGGTTCACAAAATGATTTTAAAAATAGTGAAGTTTTTTTTTTTGGAAAATTTGATTAAAGAGCTTATTTTTAACTCTTTTACTTGCTATGTCTTATTATTGGACTGCTTATATTTGGTATTTTAAATAAAACATTTCTCCGCAAAGAAAGACAGCATATCTTGGATGTGGCGGCCGTTTAAAACATAGAGCCAAATATTAATCGTTAAAAAGTTAAAAAATAATGCCAATTCTTTCGAAAAATTTTATTAAAGCAGAAAGGTTGTAGCTCTTATATAACTTGGTACGAACGTGGTTTGGGAATTTAATTTTAACTTTTGTTTTATAAAGCATCTCCCCAAGTAAGAAGAGCAACATATCTGGGATGTAGGCGGCTCAATTTTTAAAAGACATAATTTAGGCGTTTAAAAAGTTAAGAATTGAGCAAAAAAATCTGGGAAATTGGAATAAAGGATACTGATTGTAATTCTTGTAATCTATACACCTACGGGGTTTTTGGGAATCTTATTTTAGAATTTTTTGTTCTGAAACAGTCTGATAAGAGAGCCAACATATCTTTGATGTGGCCGTTTTATTTTATGGACCATAATTAGGTCGCTAAATGTTTTAAAAATAATGGGAGATTTTTTTTCGAGACACATTCTTTCTTACTTTCTTTATTTTAATCTCTTTTACTTTGCACCAACCGGAGTTTAGCGAATTTATTTATATATGTTTCTTTATATAAAGCATTTCCCAAGCAAGAGAGAACAGCAATATCTTTGGATTGGGACCAGATTTAATCTGATCTATCCCAATCTCATCAAGAGCTTAAAAAATACACTCTCGCAATTCTTTTCGAAAATTTTATAAGTCAGCCAAGATTCGTAGCTCTTTATAACTTGGGTAATTTTAACGTGTTTGGGGAATTTAATTTTACTTCTTTGTTTTATAAAGCATCTACCATGTAAGAGAGCCAATATCTGGATGTAGGCCGGCTAATTTAAAGACATAATTTAAGTCGTTTAACAAGTTAAGAATTGCAAAAATTTCAGAAAATTTGAATATAGAACTAGAATTGTAACTTTTGTAACTTTGTACGTACGGTGTTTGGTAACTTATTTGAATTTTATTTCATTATAACGCGTCCTAAATAAGAGAGCCAACTTTTCTTGTGTGAGGCTCGTTTCATCTTTATGCACCTTAATTAAGTAAAATGTTTTTAAAAATAATGTAGTTTTTTTTGGGGGAAATTTGATTAAAGAAGCTTTTAATTTTTAACTCTTTACCTTTGCACCTACGGGTTTGGGAATTTATATTTATATTTGTATTTTATAAAACATTTCCTAACAGAAGACCGCATATCTGGATGTGGGCCGTTTAAAACATAGAAAAAAAATTGATCGTTAAAAAGTTAAAAAATTATGCATTTCTTTCGAAAAATTTTATTAAAGCAGAAAGATTGTCTCTCGATAACATTGTACGTAAACGTGGTGTGAGGGTAATTTAATTTTTAAGACTCTCTCTCTCTCTCTCACTAACAAGACGAGGTGTTAGAGCCCATGAGCACAGTAGTGAGGCTACATTTATAAAGACATATTTAAGTGGCGTTTAAAGTTAGATTGAGAAAAAAATTCGGAAATTTGAATAAAGGAACATGATTGTTTTTCTTGTACTTTGTATCTACGGGGTTTGGGAATTTATTTAGAATTTTTTTTTTCTGAAAACAAGTCCTGATAAGAGAGCCAACCTATCTTGATGTGGGACCCGTTTTTTATTTCCTCACAGACCATAATTAGGTCGCATAAAATTGTTTTAAAAATATGGAGATTTTTTTTTTTGGAAAAATTCATTAAAGAAGGTTCATTTTAACTCTTTTACCTTTGCCCAACGGGGTTTGGGAAATTATTTATATTTGTTTTTTTATAAAAACATTTCCTAAGCAAGAGACAAAGCATATCTAAATGGTTTATAAACATAGACCAATATTAGATCGTTAAAAGTTAAAAAATAATCCAATTCTTTCCGAAACTTTTTATTAAAGCAGCAAGTTTGTGTCTTATAACTTGGTACGTACGTGGTTTGGGAATTTAAATTTTAACTTTTGTTTTTAACTCTTTCATGTAAGAGAACCAACATATCTGGATGTAGGACGGCTCATGTTAAAGACATAATTTAAGTCGTTTAAAAGTTAGGAGAATTGAGAAAAAAATTTCGAAAAATTTGAATAATAGAACAAGATTGTAAGTTTAGTAAGTTTGTACCTACGGTGTTTGTTAACATTATTTTTTAAGAATTTTTAATGTCATATAACACGTCCTAAAATAAGAGAGGCCAACTCATCTTGCGTGGAGCCGTTATCATTTTAAATGCACCTTAAATTAGGTCGACTAAATGTTTTTTAAAAATAATGTAGTTTTTTTTTTGGAAAATTTGAATTAAAGAGCTTTATTTTAATTCTTTTACTTTGCACCTACGGGGTTTGGGAATTTATTTATATTTGTTATTTATAAAGTATTTCCTAAGCAAGAGAGACAGCATATCTGGATGTGGGCCGTTTAAAAATATAGACCAATATTAGATCGTTAAAAAGTTAAAAAATAATGCAATTCTTTCGAAAAATTTTATTAAAGCAGCAAGATTGTAGCTCTTATAACATGGTACGTACGTGGTTTGGGAATTTAATTTTACTTTTGTTTTATAAAGCATCTCACTTGTAAGAGAGTCAACATATCTGGATATAGGCCGACTAATTTTAAAGACATAATTTAAGTCGTTTAAAAGTTAAGAATTGAGAAAAAATTTCGGAAAATTTGAATAAAGGAACAAGATTGTAATTCTTGTAACGTAGTACCTACAGGATTTAGGAATTTATTTAGAATTTTATTTCATATAGCACGTAGTAAATAAGAGAGCCAACGTACCTTGATGTAGGCCGTTTCATTTTATGGACCTTAATTAGGTCGCTAAAATGTTTTAAAAAAATGGAGTTTTTTTTGTAAAATTTGATTAAAGAAGCTTTATTTTAACTCTTTTACCTTTGCACCTACGGGGTTTGGGAATTTATTTATATTTGTTTTTTAAAAACCATTTCTTAAGAAAGAGAGACAGCATATTGGGTGTGAGACGTTAAAAGTCCAGATTTGATTTAAAAAATCGTTAAAAGTTTAAAAAATAATGCAACTTACTTTCGAAATTTTATTAAGAGACAAGATGTGTAGCTCTTATAACATGGTACGTACGTGGTTTGGGAATTTAATTTTACTTTTGTTTTATAAAGCATTTCACTTGTAAGAGAGTCAACATATCTGGATATAGGCCGACTAATTTTAGACATAATTTAAGTCGTTTAAAAGTTAAGAATTGAGAAAAAATTTCGGAAAATATTGACATTTCTTTTAAATTGTTAATTCTTTTGCTCACTTAGTACCTACAGGGTTTTTGGAAATTTATTTGAAATATTTATTTCATATGCACGTAGTAAATAATGAGAGCCAATTACCTTGCATGTGGGCCGTTTTCCTTTTATGACCTTCATTAGGTCGCTAAAATGTCTTAAAAAATAAAAGGATTTTTTTTTTGTAAATTTGGTATTGGAGAAGCTTTATTTTACTCTTTTACCTTTGCACCTACGGGTTTGGATTTTTATTTATATTCTGTTTTTTTAATAAAATACTTCCTAAGCAAGAGAGACAGCATATCTGGATGTGGTCCCTTTAAAAATATAGACCAATATTAGATCGTTAAAATTTAAGAAAATAATGCATCTTCCCTTCCGAAAATTTTATTAAAGCAGAAATATTGTAGCTCTTATAATTGGTACGTACGTGGTTTTGGGAATTTTACATTTTACTTTTGTTTATAGAGAGCATTCTCCATGTAAGAGACGCCCCAACATATCTGATGTAGGCCGCTCATTTTAAAGACATAATTTAAGGTGCGTTTAAAAGTTAAAAATTGAGAAAAAAATTTCGGAAAATCTTTGAAAAAGGAACAAGATTGTTATTCTTGTAACTTAATACCTACGGGGTATTAGGAATTTATTAAGAATTTTATTTTAATAGAGACATCCTGTAAAAGAGAGACCAAAATATTTGATGTAAGACTGTTTTATTTTTATAGACACCATTATTAGGTCATAAACATGTTTTAAATAATATGGAGTTTTTTTTTTTTTTGAAAAAATTTGATTAAAGATTTATTTTAACACCAAAAAATAATGCAACTTCTTTCGAAATTTTTATATTAAAGCAGAGATTGTGCTCTTATATACTTGGACGCTACCGGCTGGTTTTAGGGATTAATTTTACTTTGTTTTATAAAGCATTCCCATGTAAGAGAGCCAACATATCTGGATGTAGCCCGGCTCATTTTTAAAGACATAATTTAAGTCGTTAAAAAGTTAAGAATGAGAAAAATTTCGGAAAATTTGACTAAAGAAAAAGATTGTAACTTTTGTAACTTTTGTACCTACGGATGTTTGTTAACTATAATTTAGAATTTTTTCATATAAACGTCCTACAATAAAGAAAGACATATCTTGGATGTGAGCCGTTTCATTTTATGGACCTTAATTGATCGCCTAAACATATTTTAAAAATAATGTATTTTTTTTTTGGCAATTTTGATTAAAGAAGCTTTATTTTTAACTCTTTTACCTTTGAACCTACGGGGTTTGGGAATTATTTATATTTGTATTTTTATAAAACATTTCGCTAAGCAAGAGAGACAGCAATATGTAAGTACAAAACTAGTTTTAAAAACATTGAAAAATATTAGATCGTTATAAAACGTTTAAAAAATAATGCATTTCTTTCGGAAAATTTTATTAAACCAGAAAGATTGAAGCTCTTAAAACTTGGTACGTCACTGGTTTGGGAATTTAATTTTACTTTTGTTTTTAAAAGCATCTCCATGTAAGAGAGCCAACATATCTTGGACGTTTCAATTTAAGGAGACACAATTTAAGTCGTTTAAAATTTAAGAATTGAGAAAAAATTCGGAAAATTTGAAAAAAGGAACAAGATTGTTATTCTTCTAACTTAATACCTACGGGGTTTGGGAAATTTATTTAGAATTTTATTTCATAAAGCATCCTGAATAAGAAAGCTAACGAATCTTGGATGTGGGCCGTTTTATTGTTATG